>OVAN01007353.1:0-19809 GCA_900406275.1 Anastatica hierochuntica | reverse complement strand
CCATTGAGGGGCAAATCCCAGTTTCAGCATAAGAGCCTCCAAAAAGTTCCATTCCACTCTGTCATACGCCTTACTCATATCAGTTTTAATAGCCATAAACTTTTTTCGACATGCCGGGTTTGAACGGATGGCATGGAAGTTTTCTTGTGCTATCAAGATATTATCTGTGATGAGTCTTCCCGAGACAAAAGCTGACTGGGTCTCTAATATCAAGCCAGGGAGAATTTTTTTAAGTCTCAAACTCAGGGCCTTGGATATCACCTTGTAGCTGACATTACATAGGCTTATAGGTCTGAATCCGAACATTTCTCTTGGTCTATCAGTTTTGGGGATGAGGCAGATATTCGTCTCATTCAATTTTTTCTCCAAGATCCCCGATCTATGAAATTCTTTCACCATATAGACCAAGTCTTTTCCTATTATATCCCAGAATTGCTGGTAGAACAAGGCGGTCATTCCATCAGGGCCGGGTGCTTTTCCAGGCCCAATGGAGAATAAGGATTTTTTAATTTCCTCTTCCGAAATTATTTGTAGAACAAGGCGGTTGATTCCTGCTCTAACTATCACGGTATTGTTTGTCTTGTATATCTTTATTTTGGTGGTTTTTAACCGAATATTATTCGTAGCCTACAGTTTACTTTGAATCAAGTAAGGTCTTTATCCCACTTTTCAACCAGGACGCTGTTATGGAAATTCGATCCTGAGTCCTGTTATTTTGTGCTTAGATAAAGAATCTAGGTGCCATTAGACCATGACTAATTGTCGAAATCATTTGTTCTATAGTATTCATCAATCTCTTGTTTATTTTCTTGTCTAGGTTTTACATATCCGGTTTCCGAAGAAAATGGAGCATTTTGGGAAGTGTCTTTAGTCAAATGGTTAAAGGTTAATTTCTGCTGCCACTCCACCGGTATTCGACTTCACTAAGTCGCGTTGTCCCGCGTGTTGGTTGCTAAAACCAAACTACAATGAAAGACTTAGAGGTTTTGGATGGAAGAAATATTGTATTTGAAGAGAAGCGAAGTGACCTCGTGGATAGCGAGACCGATGTTACAAGAAGAGTATTATGTGAGCTAAAAATCGGATCCCTTTCTCTGTTCTCCGCCTTCTCCTTTTATAGGCGTTTCCCCTTGATCAGGTCGTTCCTTCCCGCCAATTTCCATATGTTCTTTTACCAATTTGCCCCTGTCCTGTTGTACTATGCCTGATTTGCTTTATCTGTGGCCGAGCAGGTCTATCGCCTGGGTACACGTTTGTCGAGAAATCAAGTTTGGCGGGTATGTGCTTCTGTCGTCTGTACAGAGGTCAGGAGCCCTCCGACGTGCTTTTCTGTATGCTTCCGCCGTATTTCTTAGTCTCATTCCTTGTAATCCTCTTCGCTTGTCGTGTTCTTATCTTCAGGGAATGATGTCATTATGTTTCCTTCGCATGGTTCTTCGAGGCTCTCCTTATTCTGAAGCGGAAACTCTTTTGTATGTCTCACCTCAGACTTCTTTCCCGAGGCGTATGTTAAAGTCGGTCTTCGTATATGGGCTTTGACATTTTGATGGGCCTTCTTCTCTTTTTGGGTCCTATTTTCTTTTGGCCTTATTCTGGTGAGCCGAGGCTCGATCGGAGGGTGCGAATCCCTCCTCCAACAGTTAGTCTCCCTCTCGGTTCGATTGTTGAGATGCGAAGCAATCGAAAAGCAATGATTGAGCCTCGGGGATTTGATGGTATCTTTATTGCGGATGTGACTTTTGCGTCTGATGCGTGCTTTAGGTTTTTGTCTTGGAAGTTTCATTTTGCCGCCGAAACGTCCTTTCAGTTTTCCTAGGTCGTAATTACTGCTTTCGTCTTCTTATAAAAGGGAACTTGGAGTCGTTTCGGAGTTATCCTTTTGGCGAATTGCAGGTATCTTCTTTCTTCTCTCTCTTTTCTTTCTCTTGATAGGGTTTTTTGTTCTATGTCTCTTCTGTGTTTTCGGATCTCTGTCCGATTCTGTTGGTTGGACTCGCCGCTTGGTATTCCTTTTCTGGTTTTTGGAAATGTTGACATCTGCGCGTGGCGATTCTACTCCCTCCTCTGTTTTTTGTGGTCTTAGGCGCTTGGTGAGGGGGCCTCACCGTGAGCCTTACCGTCGGGATGCTCTTTCCTCTCGACATGGGGTTGGAGGTTCTTCTGGCGTTGCGTGTGATCGCGACATAGTCGTAGATCTGTCTAAAGGGATGTGGTAGGGTCGTCTCCGGCGACGTCTCATTCTGTCCAGGGTTTGGTTGAATCGTGTGGCTTTTCGAGAGAACTCGTGATTCGCGTTCCTGGGTCCGACTGTCATCCTTGGGATGCTCCTGAAGGATTCTTTTCCGTGTTTGAGGCCTATTTTTCCGACTGCGGACTTTGGTTTCCTTTACTTTGTTTCGTGGTGGACTTTTGCGAACGTCGGTGGGTTGCTGTTGCTTAGTTGACTGCAGCCTCGATTCTTCGTTTGGTTGGTGTCGTGGTCCTTGCTTCTAAGTTGGGTATGGAGGTGTCTTGTGAGTTCCTAGAAAGGGTGACGTCGGTCAGTGCGAGCCCTGATCTTTCAGGGTTCTTTTCTGTTAACTTTAAACCTGAGATGAGACTGGTCATTGCGATCGAGAGCGGGTCAGGACAGTGGTGGCGTCGTTATTCTTTTGTAGCCCTTAGCGAGGACTCCATTGTGGGGTCGTTTGCTTCCTTTAGGCGGTCGTTCTCCGATATTGCCGGTAGAAGTCTTGGTTGGGTGTGGGCACGTGTTTTTACGACTTATACCTTGTTCTAAAGTTGTGTTCTTGTCTTTTTACGGTTGATCTTCCTTGTTCGAGTCGTTCTCCTAATTGTGAGGTTGATCTCGCTCGTCTCCTTTGGATTCATGATCGTTGGTGGCATTCGGTTTTCGACCCATTTGTGATTGGCCAACTTCACTTTTCTCCCCTTTCTCCTCGTAAGTTTTGGTGTTTTTCTTCGTTTGTTTGCCGCCGTTGTGTTTGCTAAGTTTGTCGGTTCTTGTAGGTACCATGAAGCTCAATCTTCTTAACGTGTCCAGCTACGACAAGCATAAGCGGCAGAGGATCCTTGCCGAGAGGGCGAAGCGTTCTCAGGAGATCGGTTCTTCTGAGCAGGCTACGCTTGAGGCTTTTTTGGATCCCCTTCAGGTTCCCCCCCCTTTTGGAGGTTGTTCCCGAGGTGAGGCATGATGAAGGCGTCGAGTCTTCTGGGCCCGTTGTTGAGGTTCCTTCCGAGCCTTCTGTTGTTCATCCTTCTTCGGGGGCTGGCTCCGAGGCGTGGCCCATCGAGGTCGCGAAGGGTGCTAGTGCCCCTCTTTCTCAAGAAGTGGCAGGAGTTCCTGACGAGGAGCTTCCACTTGTCATCGTCGATCCCCTTCAGGGGGTCGAAACTGTTTGGGACTCGGCGGCCGACTCTGAGTGTGCTGAGAAGAGGTCGAGGGATTGAGAGGGCCAGGAGGGTCGTTCTGATCCTAAGAGGGCGAGAGCTACTCATGCTTTTTCCTTCCATCATACTAACTACACTCCTCTGGTAACGAATCGAGTAAAGTGTGCGGAGCAGTTCTTTAATTTGAAGCTCAACCCGCACATGCCTCGTCCGACGTTACCCTAGGATGGCGAAAATTACGAGAGGCTGTCTTGATGGCGTAGCGGTGATACTTCTTTCCTTTAAAATATATAGTATCTTATATATATATATATATATTAGACGTGTTCTATGTCTTGCAGTTTGCTGCGAGCATCAACAACGAAATCTCGTTCCTCCGCTCCAGGTTGGAGAGGGAGCATCAAAGGGCGGATGTGGCCAGTCTTATGGCCGACGGCCTCAAGAAAGAGAGTGTCGCGCTGAAGGAAGCCCTTGCCTGTGTCGATGCCAAGTTGGACGGGCATCATGTATATTTTGAACGCACCGTTCTGTCGTATCAGCGGGCCTTTGATGTAAGTTTGTATCGTCAACAGAGGGCGGAGGCCGAGGCAATGCGTCTTGCTGAAGAGAACAAGGCGCTTCAGGAGAAGCTCGAGTAGCTCGGAGCTCGATCAGGGGCCCTGGAGAAGGAGGTTTCAGGCCTGAGGTTGCAACGGGACGAGGCTCGGGCGAAGCTGAGCTCCGAGATAGACCGTCTTCGGAAGTCGAGGACGCAGTGGGCTACTCGCGAGAGAAACTCGACTGAAGAAAAGCTGAAGTCGCTGTTTCAAGCTCGTCTCGACAAATTCCGTCGTCGAGTGCAGGAGGAAGAGGAGCGGGATTCTATTGTGGCCTCGTATCTTCAAGCATAGGGCGCATATGAATATTTGCGCACAAGGCAGAGTTTGGGGGATGACATTCTTTCAATATTTATTGAGGATACGAGGAAGGACTTCGAGGAGGAGGATAGGAAAGTGAGAGCCCTTGCTTCGATAGCCACACTTTCTGCTGAAAATTGGGTAGCGCCCTCATTGGCTGATCGCCGTGCCTCTACCACTACGGTTAATATGTCTGAGCCCCTTCATGAAGATGCGTCTGTTTGTCAGACGGGGTCTTGATGTCATCTCGACTAGTGACATCAAGGGTTTGCTCGGTCAATTGAGCAAAACTCGCATTGACAATCCCCGTCACAAGCGTCGCAATGCCCTCCCTTCTCGAGGTTTTTGTCTTGATTTCTCGACAGGGGTGGGTTTTCTTTTGTTTCTTCATTTTTTTGTTTCTCATTGTAGTTTTATGTTTTTCTTTCCTTGTTCGGCTCTTGGTCTAGATTTAGCAGCGAGGGCAGATTTGTAGCCTTGTTGGCTTTGCGTATCTCTTTGTTTAGATTTCTCGACGAGGACAGGTTTGTCGCCTCGTTAACTCTTGTGTAGCTATTTGTTTAGATTTCTCAACGAGGACGGGTTTGTCCCCTCGTTGACTCTTGTGTAGCTATTTGTTTAGATTTCTCGACGAGGGCAATTTTATGCCTTGTGAATGGAATTTTCTTTTCGATATTTCGTTTTGTTCATTATGTTTCGCTTTAATTAAAAAGAGTTCGAATGTGCGGGGCGATCCAGCTTAGTTGTGGATTCAATTGGGCCACTGCAACCCGATGCGAGGCGGGCTCGACTTATTTCGAGGTGCAAAATAAATTTCTGTGGGTGATCAGTCCACACGTTCGTTCGAACGTTATTTTTGTGGGTTCTATTGGGCCACGGGGCTCTTATAGAGTCCAGAGGATTTCACGGGTCGTCCCATTTTGTGGTTATTCATTTAATTGGTGCATTCATTTTGCGAGGTGACTTGCTGATGCGTGTGTTGATTGTTCGAAAAGATAAGCAATATTAATAGATAAGTAGTTGTGCCTTGTAAAAGGCTGCCTACGTACCCCGAGGGGATCAAGCCATTCGTAGTTCTGATTACAAAAGAAAGGATAACACGTACTTAAGACTTGAAGGTAGCCTTCTTTGCTTGCTTCGATTAGAGAGTGATTCAGTTTTTTGCTGTGTCGGGTACTTCACCTGGGTTTCTCGCTGTTTCCGTTAGCTCGACGTCGTCATTATTATCTTCGTTCATTGGGGGAGGGTTGCATAATTTGAGTTCAGCAATGAAGCAGGCTCGTGCCATTCCTTGGTCGCCTCATACCGTTTGCATGCCTGATGGCGTTGGGAATTTTAAGCATTGGTGGTATGTAGAAGGGATTGCTTCCATTGCGTGGAGCCATGGAGTTCCGAGGATGGCGTTGTAGATGGTTTGTCGATCGATGATAACGAATTTGACCAACTTAGTGACACCAGCGATGTGTACTGGGAGCCTGACCGATCCGATCGTCTTTGTGGTATCACCGTTAAACCCTGTTAGGGGTTTGGATGAGAGTTTGATGTCACAGTCCTTCAGTTCCATCTTTTCAAGGGTTTCCTTGAAGATTAGGTCGACCGAGCTCCCTGTGTCGATGAGGACACGGGATACTTCGCAATCCGCCATCATGACCTCGATTACGAGAGGGTCGTTGTGGGGTTGGTTGAGTCCTGCGGTGTCCTTGTTACTGAAGGATATGTCCAACCCTCTAGTCTTGGCGGGGTCGATCGGTTGCCCCCATCGGACTATGGCTACTACGCGGCGCTTATACTTCTTGATGGACTGGACGGAGTAGTTGCATGACATCAAGCCGCTCATAATCATGTTGATGCGGCGTCGGGTGGTTGGTGGGGCTCCGCGGGCGGGCTCGCGTTCTTGGTTGTACATCTGGTTCTCTGGGCCGTCGTTACGAGGTGGACCCGGTAACTTTTCCTGCTGGGGTTCGTTGCGGTTAGTCTCGTTCGGGCGCTTGTATGTGTTTTTTTGCACGGTCAACGGACGTCGCATTCCTAGGACGCACCTCGATTTCGCCGTTTCGATATTTCATGAGCAGGATGTCATTCAGCTGCCGACATTCTTCCGTCGAGTGTCTGTACCTGTTGTGGAACTTGTAGTATTGGGAGTGGTCCTGATCGTTTGCTTTTGGGTTCTTGGTTCCGGGTGGTTTTGCGGGTTGGCTATCACTGACTGCGTATGCCATCGCCTTCTTATCCTTCAAGTAGTCCTTGTCAAGATGCTGACGAGGCTCCACGTACTCTTCCTTCGACTTTTCCTTGGCTACAACTCCCTTTGCTCTGAGGTGTCTCTTCTTCATCAGCGATTTTTCCTCCTCAACCTCAATGAACAGCGTGGCTCGGTGGAGTGCGTCCTCTAGCATTTGGGGCCTGTTGATCTTCAGGTCGTCCTTAAAGGCGGACTCGTACCATAGCGCGTTGCAGAGGGCGGGGAGTGCGGCTTCGTCAGTTACAGTCACCCTCGAGGCAACTTCTTTAAACCGTTTGATGAAGTCTCGCAAGGTTTATGTGGGTCCTTGGGCCAGAGCCCACAGATCAGCGGTCGAGGACCCTTGCCGAATGAACATAGAATAATGCTTTAGGAAGGCCGTCGAGAGTTGTCAAAAGTTGTCGATAGAGTTTCCTTTAAGTCGGCAGAACCATGTCAAGGCTCATCTTTCAGGTTTTTAGCGAAGAGCTGACAGTATCCCGCGTTACGCTCTTCGGGGGAGAAGCTTGCTTGTGCTATTGCTATTGTGAAGGCCGTTAAGTGCTTGCTCGGATCTGTGGTCCCTTCGTATTTGGGGATCTTTATTTTTCCAGGTTCCGGGACGTGGAAGCGAGTGATTCGTTCCGTGAAAGGCATGTTTTGGGCTTCTCGCAGGACGCGGTCGATTTCTGGAGCAGAGCTTACCGCCTGGTAGACTTTCGAGTTGATGTCCTGCAGTTTTTGTTTCATGAGTTCTAACTCGTCGTCTTTGTCCGCGAAAGGGTTTTGTGGGCGCGTGTCATGCTGAGGCAGATGGCTTGGTGATGGGTTAGCTGGTGATTCTTGGGGGCTTTCTTCGAAAAGGTTTCTCTGGAGTCTGTTGATGAATCCTTGGGGCGTTTCTCGCGGTGCAGAAGGTCCGGTTCTCGTCGGAGCTTGGTGGTAGAAGGAGGGTGAGGCGGTTATGGCGTCGAACCTGGCGTCGGTGGTTCTTGCCAACTCATCGATCTTTCTGAGTACTGTGTCCAAGATCTGGGGAACGTTGTTAAGACTGAGCGGGGGTTGCTCGTCTCTGCTTTGTGGTTGGCTCCGCACTTCAATGACGTCGGATTCTGGGGTTCTGTCCATCTGGGGCTAGGCATCGCGGTTCAAGTCTCTCATGGGACGGTTTTTTGGGGCTTTTCCTTTCGGTTGGGTCGGTGTAGCTTCGGTCGTCGAGCTTTGGAGCACCAGAGCCGGGGGGTCTGTTATTTTTGCCGTTCCCTAGGGCGTCGGATTTGTTGCCGTGGATGTTGTTTTGGTCGCCTTCGTCCCTTTTGCTGCTTGGTCTTCCATCATTTCAGTTGTTTTTCTTTTAATTATTCCCCACAGACGGCGCCAAATGTTGGTTGCTAAAACCAAACTACAATGAAAGACTTAGAGGTTTTGGATGGAAGAAATATTGTATTTGAAGAGAAGCGAAGTGGCCTCGTGGATAGCGAGGCCGGTGTTACAAGAAGAGTATTATGTGAGCTAAAAATAGAATCCCTTTCTCTGTTCTTCGCCTTCTCCTTTTATAGGCGTTTCCCCTTGATCAGGTAATTCCTTCCCGCCAATTTCCATATGTTCTTTTACCAATTTGCCCCTGTCCTGTTGTACTATGCCTGATTTGCTTTATCTGTGGCCGAGCAGGTCTATCGCCTGGGTACACGTTTGTCGAGAAATCCAGTTTGTCGGGTATGGGCTTCTACCGTCTGTACAGAGGTCAGGAGGCCTCCGACGTGCTTTTCTGTATGCTTCCGCCGTATTCCTCAATCTCATTCCTTGTAATTCTCGTCGCTTGTCGTGTTCTTATCTTCAGGGAATGATGTTATTATGTCTCCTTCGCATGGTTCTTCGAGGCTCTCCTTATTCTGAAGCGGAAACTCTTTTGTATGTCTTGCCTCAGACTTCTTTCTTGAGGCGTATGTTAAAGTCGGTCCTCGTAAATGGGCTTTGACATTCTGATGGGTCTTCTTCTCTTTTTGGGTCCTATTTTCTTTTGTCTTTATTCTGGTGAGCCGAGGCTCGATCGGAGGGTGCGAATCCCTCTTCCAACACCGCGTAATAGAGTTATTTAGTTATAGATCGGATTTTGTCGATCCAACTGGTGACAAAAAAAATCTTGAAGAGATGAAATGGTAACTATTTCTCTAATATTAGTTTTATTAGATTCATGTTTTATTTCCAAAACACTAAAGAAAAAAGAAAAAGGAGTTATGTGGATTCATGAACATCCAATTTTCTATAGAATGGACGACGTTCGAGAAGACGAAGTCGAAAGAGTTTCCGAAGATGGAAACCCAGAGCGACGCCATAGGAAGTGAAGTTTTAAGTTGTAGAGGCGGCTTTGGTCGTCATGAAAGTGCCAAAAAATTGTGTTATGAAATTAGAAATGTGTGGATATAATTTTTTAATGAATTACCACCCAAAGCAAAATGCGAGGTGGTCTAGTGACTTCTTAGAGCACCTCCAACGGAGGTATCTCTAGAGAGTCTCTCCAAAAAAATTAATAAATAATTCAAAAAGCAAGAGAGATGAGAAAAAAAGAGAGAGAAACGTCTCTCTTGTAAGAGATTATGCTTACAATTAATTGTCATTCATTAAGTGGTAAAAAAATACATATGTAGCAACAATCATTAAAATAATAATTTTAAAAAAAATAAAATTATGAAGGTATCTCTCGATTGGAGATGCTCTTACTTTCTTTTAAAGCTCGTATTAACATTTCCAGGTTCGGATCTCTCTGGCGACCTTGCTTGGATTGGACTCGACCTCGGATTTTTTGCCAGTATTGACACCCTGCCCCTTATAGTTCATATATAGCAAATCACAAAAGCGACAAATGGGGTATTAATCACAAAAAATAATAAACAAAGTTTGGTTCTCCCAAACCTCCTTCTTGTGTTTGGATCATCCCGTCTTATCGGTTTTTTGAGTTCATGCACTCGAACTCCCTTTCATTCCTTGTTTGGTTTAAGAATCCTCTAGTTTCTTTCGCTCATACTCTCCAATTGTAATCGTTTGTATTGTTTCGTGACTTTTTGCAATTTAATATGAAATTCCTTTAACAAAAAAAATAAAAATAAATGGGGTAGGAATCAGCTATCTGCTCATTTTATGTCATTTAAAAATCGGATTATAGAGAACAACAGTACGACATAAAGCAAATGAAAATAATCTGGGAGAAAAAAAATGAAATAATTTTAAAAAACAAGAAGCACGGGGCAAAATTGTAAATTTGTCTGATAATCTTCAGCAGGTTGAGAAAAGCAGAGAGTGCAGCAACATTTTAATGGCGAATATGACAAACGAGACAAGTCTGCTTTTCGACGTGAACGGTTTCCGTACATACCCTCCTCCCCAACATTCTCTCTCTCTCTCCTTCCTGTTATATTTACAGAATCATTTCTACCTTTGTATGTTCTTTTTGTTTTACTCTCTCTCTCTCTTCCTCACGCTCTACATTTTGATTCTTCTTCTTCTTCCTTTGTGAAATCGCTACTACTCTTCCCCTGTTTTTTTCTGTGTGGTGTGTGCCCATGTTTGAAGACAAGTTTTTGGGTTTCGGAGGTTTTCATGGAGATTTTAACATAAGACGACGAGATTTCGATCGTCCTCACTTGGGTTCCGGTGGGTTTCTACAGAATCACTGTTACGACAAGCTGAATACTAAGAAGAGCGATACTTTGGATCTTTGTAAGAAGCTTAGCAAAATGGGTATCTCTTGTGACATGAGTATTTGGACCAAACCCGACCCGAGAGCAACTCTCCATGGGTTTGAGCAGAACCTGCCTGGAGGAGCTTCTGGGTTTCTCGACGTTTCCTCTGATTTTCTTCAGAAAAGCTCTCATGGAGCTTTTCGAGGTGGAGATGGAGGAGAGCTTAGATTGCTTGGCTTCCAAGATTCCCAATACCCAAACAATCACAGAGGTTTTCTCTTGGACCAAGACCTAATGGATCGACCCATAAAGCGTTTGTCTCCTTGTTTCAGACAGAGGGACGATGCGTTGATGTTTGAAGGAAATAGGGTTTCTCAAGCCCTAAACGCCATGGATGTTTCTGGAGCTTTCTATCCAGCGGATACTTTCAGACGCGTCGATGCTCTAGTGAAGGGTTCATTGATGTTTGAGGGAAATAGGGTCTCTCAAGCTCTAGCCGCCATTGAAGCTTCTTCTACAGAGGATGGTCTGAATCTGATCGTTCCAAAGAGCACTAGTGGCTTTCCTTTGAGCTTAGCCTCCATGGTTAACATCTATGGATCTGTGAGCTTAATGGCAAAAGATCAGATTGGTTGCAGAGTTTTGCAGAAATTAGTCGATGAAGGAACCTTTCTTGATTCAAAGATTATATTGCTTGAGATCATTAACCATGTTGTTGAGATTTCCATGGATCCTTTTGGGAATTACATCGTCCAGAAGCTACTAGAACATGTGCGTGAGGAGGAACAGAGAACGTTGATTGTGAGTGTCTTAACTTCAAAACCAGTGGAGCTTATCAAACTCTGCCTCAACACTTATGGGTAAAAAGCTACTTTCATTCTTTATTCAAAACATTAGCTTTGTTCATACATTTTGTCAACACAAAGAAAATATTACAAATTCCCACACGAGTTCAACAGAGATGGAGACATTTCATCTTTCTTGTTCTTTGTGAGAGAGAAAGAAGAAATCTTTGCCATTTATGGGAAACATTTGGAATCTCTCCAAGGCAACATTTTGGTATGAGAGGATGAGTTTTTCAGTTCTTACTTTTTTGCTGTTTTTGGACAAACATATTAGCAAAGCTAAGACCTTTGGTTAAAAAGACTAAGAAACCCACTGGTTCTGATTCTGATTCTGATCTGCTGACTTATCTTTTGATATGAAACAGGACACGGGTTGTTCAGAAGATGATAGAAACTGTGAAAACAAAACAGCAGATCTGGATGGTGACTTCAGGTCTCAAACATGGCTTCCTTGCTCTTGTTAAAGATTTGAATGGGAACCATGTCATTCAAACTTGCTTGAATTCTCTTGCTCCTAACGACAACAAGGTTTGAAATAATAATAATGTCATTATATTTCTCCACCTTTTGTTTCTTACTCAACTTCTGATTATGTCTCAAAATGTTTGTGTAAAAACTTGGTGTCAGTTTGTGTTGGAAGCTGCTACAAAATACTGTGCTGAAATCGCAACTCATCGGCACGGGTGTTGTGTGCTTCAGTGTTGCATTTCAAACTCTGTTGGAGCACAACATGACAGACTCGTCCATGAACTATCCAGAAACGCACTTCACCTTTCTCAGGATCCATTCGGGTAAATATGTCTTTGGTTTACACTTGGTATGATTTGGAATGGTGTGAAAAGCAAAACAATCCTAATGGTGTATTGAATTGGTCAGGAACTATGTGGTGCAGTACCTAATAGAGCAAAACGTATCTGCAGCGAAGTTACTGAATCAGTTCAGAACGCATTACGCCGAGCTAGCGACTCAGAAATTCAGTAGCCATGTGGTGGAGAAATGTCTTAGGAAATATCCACAGAGTCGAGCTGCGATTGTCCATGAGCTTCTATCCTTTTCAAACTTTGAACATCTCTTGCAGGATCCTTTCGGAAACTACGTTATCCAAACTGCTCTCTCTGTAACCAAGGTCGGTTCCAAAACCACAACATATTTCATGCAACAAAAGCTTGCAATACAAAACACAACCTGACATGGGTTTTCTTTGGGTTGAAACAGGGTTATGTCCGCGCAGCATTGGTGGAGAAAGTGCATAGGTATGGGAAACTAAAGTCAAGTCCTTATTGCAAGAAGATATTCTCTAAGACCATCTTGAAGAAGTGAATCACCAAAATGTTGCTGTGTGTTGTGTGTCAAGATCGAATTAGGCCTTAAAAACGAAGACACTTCTCTACTGTTTTTGAAGCAAGTGACTATGATAAGTAACCAAAAATGTTGTTGTTTTGTGTTAAAGATCGAATTAGGCCTTAAAATATAGACTCTGCCACTTTTTGTACTCAGACAATCAGACTTTAGAAATCTATATTAGCATGTCTCAAACAAAAAGATAGGTAAACCAATTCTAAGTAGTATCTCTTAATTCATGCAGTCGGAACAAGATCCCTTGAATTCTTCTAGTGCCAAACAAATCGAAATCAACAACATCATATGCTTTACTCATTCCGTCGCACTCTGGCTCAGTGCCTTTTTGATTTTGACTCAGTTTTGGAAACCATGTATCCCGAGATCTTGTTCATCTCATACAGTAGTCCAGCAGAGAACAAGAAACTGCAAAGCACAACATTGGACAACCGAGTAACCAATGCTTTTAGTCTGAAATCAAAAGTAACGAGATGATATAACATTTAACGATCAGAATATTTCAAGTCGAACTCGTGTGTTACCAGGTTGTAATACAAACTCGATGCACCGTGCTAGCAGCAATAAGAGCTATGACTTCTGCCAGAATCACTGCAATGAAAACCGAAAAAGAACGACTTTGATAAAAAAAAAATTTGCAAAGTTTGCTATGATTCTAGGCAAGGGGAAGCTAACAAAATCTAGGCAATAGTTGTCATTGTGATTCATGCATAAGTGAGATGAGAATTTGACAAAATCAAATCAGCCGAAGACATTTGACGACAAAATTCTAAGTTCAAGAACTAACATAAACGCGAGCTGTAGAAACGGTTATCCAGAAAGAAAAAACCTTTGGGACACAATCTGAATTTCCCACAATATCTAAAGTCCTGAAACTATGAACTAGACAACTACTTTTGGGCACATTGATACAGAAAAGCATGAGATTTTAATAGAAAAGCAAAGAATTGGCTTCTCAATGTGTAAATGTTCAAAGAGAAACCTACCTGCACCCCAGCTACTACTCTTCATGCCAGAAGATTCCTGGAAGTTCCCGATGAACTGCGAGTACAAAAATTGCAAACCTCCATCAACAATCGAGTGTAATTTGAATGTCAAAAGAATCGGAATCAGAACCAAAGATCTCAACTTTCTAATAAAACGGATCACATTTGAAAGAGACGACGAGGTGAATGCTAAGATAATCGTCAAGGCAGCTAAAGGAACTCACTGTCAGAGACAACAGAAAGAGGAGGGAGCTAGTGAAGCCTCCAAGGATCGTGAACATCTCAGATGAAGCTAATTTCCCTCGGTACACTTCTTGAAGCGTGAGTACAACTGTAAACATAAGAATAGATCCCATCATGGATGTTCCAGCTCCCGCCATTGATTCTAACTCTCTCCAAAAACCCAACGAGAAATGAAAGATCGTGTCAGTAAACAAAGCGAGAAACCAAAAAAATTTCTCATCCGACAATCAAACAGAAAAGCTAAAGCGAAGAACCTATGGATGATCTGAGAATGTGATTGATTACCTTCGAAAACCCTAGAAGATCGGATCACTTCCTCAGTCCCACGGTGAATCGCGACGAAGAAGACGATCGAGAAAGAAGCAGGAGGTCGAATTGGGAAATTGAGAGTTTAGAAAATGACAATAAACCCCATATTTACAATGTATATTACAGATATACCCCTCATGACCAGACGTTGTCTGTCTGTCTGATAGGAAAAACGTTGTCGTATTTGTTCAGTTGTTCATCGGAGGTTCGAGTCGCTGGCGATGGAGCCACCGGAGTGTCCGGTGTGTTTACAATCTTACGACGGCGAGTTCACTGTCCCTCGCGTGCTTGCCTGCGGACACACGGCGTGTGAGGAGTGCCTAACGAATCTTCCCAAGAAGTTTCCGGACACAATCCGATGTCCGGCGTGCACCGTTCTCGTCAAGTTTCCATCTCAAGGACCATCGGGTCTCCCCAAAAACATCGATCTTCTTAGACTGTTCCCGTCGAGTTCACGGATTACGACGGAACCTAGCCGGAATTCGAAAAAATCCGTTGAATTTGTCACTCGATCGTGGTCCGATGACTTCTACGCCGCTTGGAAGGATCGGGTCCTCCTGCAAGACTTCGTTTCCGTGGAGAGTGAAGGTAGTGATGCTGCTTCATCTTCGCGTATATGTGGATTGTTGAAAGATGATTCGAGGGTGAGTCTTTTGCGAGTTGCTTCGTTCAAGCAAGATGATTGTGATTCTGTCCTCAAGTATAGTTATGTCCAGAGGATGATGAGTTGTCTGTGGGGGATGAGAGATGAGGAGAGAGATGAGCTTGCTACAATCATCTCTGTTAAACAGAGAGGTGTTTCCAAAGTTCTTGGCTTGTGGGGTGATTTGAAGAATGGAGTTATGTATTTAGTTGGTGAGAAGCTTACTAATTTTTTCTGGGAGGAATTAGATAATCTCTCTGAAGATGATACTTCATGTTTCACAATAATCGGTATGCAAATATGCGAGGCACTTCTTAACCTGCACAAGGAAGGGATAATCACTGGATGTTTGAGCGTTTCTTGTGTGAAGGTCGAAGAATTTGGGAATGCTTATGTTGATTTGATTGAATTGATGGAAACCGGAAGGGATGTATCACGGTTTATTGCTGAAGAAACTAGTTCCTTCATCAAACCAGTTGGTGCTCGGGAAATGGGATTGATTTTGGTTCGATTACTACAAAAGGGAATTTTTATGAGCTCGGAGGTGTTGCTTGAATTTTTTAAAGAACATCATGTGTTAAAAGAAAATGGCAGCTTAAAATATTTGGTTTCACATAGCTCCGATGTCTGGCCAGTTTGTTTTCTTCTCCTCAAGCTTCTTCTCGGAAAACGGTTTTCTGAGGAGCTGATTGCAAGTGTAAAATGTGTGGATCCAAAAGAATGTGAAGAGGGAATTGAGGATTTCTTTGTGTCATACACATGTATTTCAGAGAAATTAAGGTCTATAATAGAATCTGAACTTGGAGGGAAGTTTACACCATTGATTAAAATTCTTTGCCAGTGTTGCTGTCTTGATCCTCAGGCACGTCCAGCTTTGGCTGATCTATGGAATTGCATCAGGGAGCTTGTCATGCCTCTTAGGTTAGCTTCTATGGTTGGATTGGATAAGGCTATCTCTAGAAAAGGGAAAGAGTGTTGTTTGGTTCTAGGTGAATTGTGTCGTCTGGTAGAAGTGGGATCTAAAGAACTGGAAGAAGAGTTGCCTGGAATGGAAAATGGCAGTGAAGCAGATGGGGGTAAACTTGATATAGATTTTGTTGAGAGACTCTCAAAAGGAAAGATGAAATCTAAAGACATGAGAGGACACCAAGACAGTGTCACGGGCTTAGCGGTTGGAGGTATACCCACCTTCTCATAATCTCTTCTTTTTGTAATTTGTGCAAGTTCTATAACTTGTTGAATAAATGGTAAAAAAGGTACTCAAGTGTCCTTCATAGAGTATTATTTTCATGATACGTCTTTATATGTCAGATTGTATGTTGCTCCTTTTCTTTTTGTAGGTGGGTTCCTGTTCAGCTGCTCATTTGATAAAAATATCCTCGTGTGGTCTCTGAAGGTACATATGCAATCATTCTTCCATTTACAAAGTTAGTTAAAGTCCGGTATAGAATTTTGTTCAAGTTCTTCCTAGCTCGGTAAAGCTCTTTGACAGTTGTATGAACCAAGGTTACTGCGACTTATGATTGTCCGTATCATGAGTAATAATTAATCCCTAATTCTATCTATATAAATCTTCATGCAAAACATTTTATATGCAGGACTTCTCCCATGTGCATACGTTTAAAGGTCATCAAGATAAAGTAATGGCTTTGATACACATTGAGGGAGCAGAATCTGTTTGTGTCAGTGGCGACAGTGGAGGAGGTATCTTTGTATGGAGCACAACTTTCCCTCTGACAGAACAGCCAGTAAGAAAGTGGTATGAGCCAAAAGACTGGAGATATACCGGCATTCACGCATTGGCATACTCAGAATATGGGCATGTCTATAGTGGCAGTGGAGATAACACTATCAAAGCTTGGTCATTGCAAGTAAATTTTCGTGTACACTCTTGTCCTGATAATATTTTCGTCATATAATTTGAAAAAGGTGCTTGTTATCCCAGGACGAAAGCTTGGTTTGTACGATGACTGGTCATAAATCTGTAGTTTCAACTCTCGTTGTGCAAAATGGGGTGCTATACAGCGGAAGTTGGGATGGAACCGTTAGATTGTGGAGTCTAAGTGACCACAGTTTTTTGACGGTGTTGGGGGAAGAGACTCAAGGTATGGGAAGATCTGTTCTATCTCTAGCTGCAGACGACCAAACGTTAGTAGCAGCTTATCAAAACGGAGATATACAGGTTTTAATATGTTCCTCAAAAACATTTTGCTCGGCTTGCTTCATTTCAATGTATCGAGTCTCTAAACATGGGCTCTTATGATTTTTCATTAAATCAGATATGGAGGGATGATGCATTGGTGAAGTCTATGCAAGTACAGAGTGGTGCAATTCTCAGTGTTGCCGTGAATGGTAAATGGCTATTCAGTGGAGGTTGGGACAAAAGCATCAATGTGCAGGTAAGCCGCTAGTTTGTAGACGTGAGCTAATGACAAATAATCTTCAGAGCTCATCGAAAGTGAAAGAAAAATAAAGAAAAATCAACACTTCACCCATATCTGATACCGGATTTTCCTCCAAACATCGGTTTGTAGGAATTGTCAGGAGATGAGATATCTTTAGACTCTACTAACGTCGGATCAATCCCGGGTTCGTCAGTGATCACATCTTTGTTATATCGGGAAGGCAAGTTCTTTGCAGGGTTTGCAGATACAACCATTAAGGTAAAAGGCCACTAATTATAAGTGTTTCATGATAAACATTTGCTGTTAAAAAGGGTGTGTGAGGAGAATTTTATCTCAATTTTACAGGTATACTATGGTGGACGCTAACAAAAAAAACTACATGTCTCATCTTGAAGATTCCACTCTTGTGAAAACAATTTGTGTCTATCTAACTACAAATCATCTGTATATCTTATCAGTATAAATCTTTCTCCCTCCATTGTTGTCCAGTTGTGTATGTGAAATTCGCAATTTGCTTGCTTTTAAAAATCTGATCTTTCTTCCATTACTTGTCTTTCCTAATAAGAACTTAGCAACTGATTAACCGTAATACTCTGGTTATCTAAAGATCCGATTACACGAAATGCTAGAGCAGCCGATCTAGAGTTACAGTTCTTTGAGTCGCACACTCCTCAAGCACGTAGGCTAGCTCTCATCACGCACCAAAAGCATAATGAAAGAAGACCACATAAACAAAATACTTATGCTATTTTGATTCTTGATAGCAAATACTCTTTTTGTTTCAGAGTCTCTCATTCCATGTCATCACCTCTTCCTTCAAATCCTTTAATTGCTTAGTCTTCGAATAATCCACTCTTACGACCTTATCAATACTCCCCCCCTTTTAAGAAGCTTGCCCTCAAGCTTCAAATGTGAAAACTGAGCCATGATATGGTTTGAACAATCCATAGTGAAAATTTGTACTTAAAGCACCAATCTTTGCACAATTTTGGTTTCATTGACTCTACTATGAACTGTTCCAGCACCTTTGGAGTCATTAAAATCTGCTCGAATTCCATGTGAAAGTCCACCATCAGAATGTGTACTTCCTCTGTGCCTTTCAAAGTGGTTTAGAACTCAACATCCTTTAATAAGTCAACATTAAACTCTTGAATATCCAGTCCCAACCTGAATTATAATTGCATTATGCACATAATGTTCTTGTAGAATCTGCCCACAAAAATTGTAACCAAACTCTTCATGCTAAGCGTACCATTTTGCAGCCCCTTCTGTATGAGAATAACAACAAAATCAAATTTAAATTGTCTCACTACAAGAAAACAGACAGATTGCGAGAAACAATTTGGTCGCAATTTCGTAGCAAACATAGAATTGGGATGAAATTGCGACGAAAATAAGTCAATCGTTAAATGTTTGTCGCAAATTGACTGTGGTCGCAATTTCGTCGCAAATTTGCGACAGAAGGTATTATCCGCTTCCCAGTCGAAAAATTGCGACGAAATTGCTACCAACATTTTTGCGACCAATTTGCGAAAGACAATAAATCTCGGTCGCAAGTTCGTCGCAATATATTGCGAAGAAATTGCGACAAAGCAACACAAATCGTCGCTAATTCGTCGCAAAATATTGCGTCGAATTAGCGACGAAACGAATAATTTAGTCGCAATTGCGTCGCAATATTTGGCGACGAAATTGCGACGATTTGTGAAATTGTAGTCGCAATTTCGTCGCAATATATTGCGACAAAATTGCGAGTATCAGTCGCATTTTATCGCGTGTTGGTCGCAATATTTTGCGACCAATTTGCGATACATTTCTCGCAATTTCGTACAAATCCTAAAATCTAATCGTATGCCGGCGGATGCTGCTCCTGCTGCTGTTCCTCCTGCTGAACATCAGAGGCGAACTGAGCGAACTCGAGGTCCTTCTGCGCAAGCCAGCTGAAAAGGCGAATATGGGTACTAATCTGTTGCTCGTACCCGACCATCTTCGACCGAACAACCGTGACCTCTTTGCGTGCCGCCTGAAGCTCCTCCTTGGCCCTCTTCAGCTTCTCCTCGAGTGACTCCATGTAGCCGCCTGGATGCTCAATACCGGCTGCAGCTGAAGAGGCCTCAGATTGGAGAGATCCAACACCAAAAAACCGGCCTTTCGACCGGGGAGCAAGCTACAAGAAAAAAGATTAGTTAGTAAACATATTAAAAAATTAAAAACCAAATTTAAGTTTTAAAATTAATTAAATACTACTAACCTCGGCGAAGATCTTGTTCTTCTCGAACTGGGAAAGATGCTTAGACTAGACGGGCTATCTGTGCACTCCATCGAAAGGGTAACCTCCGCTTCATTGATCCGGCGGCGGACATCGGCTGCGAGCCGCTCGGACTTCGCATCTACGAAGGTGCCGTCCGACTTCTTCTTCGTCTCTTCTAGCACGGCCAGAAGATCGGGAATGTCGTCACCTTCCTTAGCCTTATTTAACAAATTTTAAAAATTATTTAATGGTTTATAAAATATTTAAAACGTTTAATTTTTATAAAATTTTTAAATTATTTATTTTTTCAAATTTAATATATTTAAAAATTGAAAAACTTACGATTTTTCGGGCTTTCGCCCTGAAGAAATCACGACCGGCTGTATGGTTCGGCTCCGCTCTCTGCGCCTCAGGGTTTCTCCGAGCCGCGGTGCACTGGTGNGCCGCGGTGCACTGGTGGCTCCTGTTGATGTGCTTATCTCCCTCCCAATGCGTGACTAGCTGGAGCCAGACGTCGTTGTCCATCCAATCTAGCTTCCCCTGCTCGACCCCCATACGTGTCCACCTCTACTTCCATCGATATG
>OVAN01007352.1:0-19809 GCA_900406275.1 Anastatica hierochuntica | reverse complement strand
GTTCCGAAAGGTTCTGTTTTCCAGTTTCAGAGATCCAGGGTTGCATCAAAAGGTAGCACGAAAAATGTAAGATCAAACAACGGACTAAAGCGAAAAAAAGTCTTTTAAGAGATGCAATAAATCGAAATTAANAAAAGTCTTTTAAGAGATGCAATAAATCGAAATTAAGAAAACAAAGTAAGCAAGCAAGCAACAGCGGGGTTGTAATTCAATCAAAGAAGTGTTCGGCATTGGGTATTCTCAGGAAAACAATTCATTGAAGATTCGAATTATAGATTAGGGAAAAGTTTTAAACCGTCTTGAACTCAAACACTAATATAGAACTGATATACTTCTCTAGTATCAATTCCTTATGTATTAGAAACCTCGAGACTAACTTCCGTTGACTCTCGAATTCTAATCATGCATTATAAATAGGTTTGATAGGTTCACAATTTACTTAAACATCAACTTCCATTGGCTTAAGAAGAATTGCTCATTTAGGATTCTTTCAGGTATTTAAACAAAAACTTTCCAGACGTTAAACAACCTAAGATCATAAACTAAGTGGCATGTTTAATTTCATGCGTTATGAACAATCCTAGATGAAGATCCAACTGATTAAATCCCTAATCATACAATTCTATGTCAACAATCCATGAATCCCTATGTGAGAACCTTAAACCCAACAAGCAAACTACTCACTCATGTTTAGAGAATCAACAAAATTCAAATCAGAGAGAGACATCATTGTATTAATCAATAAACAAAGAATAAGGTTCAGAATTCTTCTCAGATTCGAAGTACGGAAGATGATTCTTCTCCTTAGGCTACAAAGCTCTCTCTTGCTCTCAAAACTCAAGAAAAGTGCATTATTATACAAGAAACACGAGCCTAGGTTTTTGTTATGAAATCTTGTTCAAGATAAGTTCGATTTGGTTCTTCGTAAAAATCGGTCTGAAAATCGGGATAGGGATCGATCGATCTTGAGACAACTTCCTTCCATGCTTTAAATCCATCCAAAATGTATTCTTTTCGTACATCCAAGCTTGATTCCTGTATAAACAACAAAGAACACAAATCCGCGCAAAAAGATCCGAATACATACTAAAAACCATAAATCTCGTGTAAAAACCATGATAAAAACTACTAAAATACTAACAAATCAACTACCCAGATGAAGTCATAAGTTTTGCCACTAACACCGAAGAGGAAGTAATGTTGCCATATCATGACGCCCTAGTGATATCCTTGAAAGTTGCTAACTGCCTAATGAAGCGTGTACTCGTCAAAAATGGCAACTCAAGTAACATAATATTCGCAAACACCTTCGAGACTAGGGTGAAAGGAAGAAGAAGTCATTTGAAAGTCTACTTCTCTTATCGGATTCAGCGGTGAAGTGTAGCAAACAATCGGTGAAGTAATCTTGTCAGTCTATGCAAGGGGCGTCAACCAATGAACTAATTTTCTCATTATGGACTACTCGTCGGCATACAATGTCATCATGGGAAGGCCATGGATACATGACATGAGAGTCGTTCCGTCAACCCCATCAAACCTTTAAGTTCCCACTGCCTTGGGGAGGGAAAGAGATCAAAGGAGATCAGGAATACGCTAGCTCATGCTACCACACGACCTTAAAAGCTATCACTCCACAGCCTTGACCGCAATCAATGGCCATGGATATCTCTGCCGAATCGCCGCAACTCGGACACGATCCTCAGACACCAATGCCGAACATCGGTCTAGGGGGAAAGGCCCTAGGAAAAAAAGAGCTTAGCGTTGGGTCAGAGGAAGAGCAAGGTAATTCGACCTCTAGTCAATGGCGTTCGATAGACCATGGAACCCTTGATAGGAGGCTAGATTTTATTTATGATTTTGGTTTTTCTAATTATATTTTATTTTACAGTATGCAATGGTAGTCTAGAATAAAAATTTGTTTTCAGCATAAGAATGATTTAGCGCCTAGCTTTTTAAAAAAAGAAAATGTAGGTATAAATTAACACTTCTGAAAATAACTAAAACCTAAGTCAGTAATGACCAAGGGAAATCTGGTAATCCATATAAAGGAAGCCACAAGCATTATGAATGCTTGCGACTTTCCTTTGGGGGGAATAAGATACGACCCTTAACCCACCAAGACCATGTTGCCATTAAAAATCCATGTAATGCGAAAAAGCTCCTAACCATGGTCCATGTAATGCGGATAAGCTCCTAACCATGGCTGAAAATCCATATAATGCGGACAAGCTCCTAATTATTGTCCATCTAATGCAGACAAGCTCCTAAAACCATGGATGAAAAGCCAAGCGATGATGCGGATGAGCTCCTAATCATGGTTGATGTAATGCATCCAAACTATGCAAGTTCGCAAAGCTTATGGAGCATGTGCACCCATGTCCATTCTAGCACGCGATCCATAGAAATCGTTAACTGTACGATAACAACATTGGCCACACAACTAAGGCTACATGCCCAACGGACCACGAGTCCAAAAAGGCCATGTGCCCACAGGCCTAGTGCCCAACGAGTTTACGAAACTCACTAAAGGCCAATGCCACTAATAACATACTTTAGCCTAGGGATCATGAGTCAACCTAAGGCCATGTGCCCACAGGCAGAGCGCCCACCAAGTTTACTGACTTACTAAAGCAATGTGCTCACTAAGGCCATGTGCCAACCTAGGCTATGTGCCCCTAGACCAAGAGTCCAAACAGTCTATGTAATCATATATGACTACCAAGGCCATGTACCCAAGTATTATGAGTACAAAAGATTTGTGTACTCATACATGATCAAATGCTATCGGAACTACAATATGATATTTAAACACTTTTGAGCTCGCTACTCCTAAGTGAAAAAGTATTAAGACCTTGACTCTCAACGTTAGACTTTAAATAGTCCATCGATTATAAGCCTTTGGTTCTCTTGGGCCATACGGCCCAGGGCTTAGAATAACAATATAAGGATTCATAAATCTAACTCCTAAGAGACCATGGTTCACCAATGCTATGTTCCCCATGGTATGACTTTGAATAGTCTGCCAATAACAATCCTTTGGTTCTCTACGGCAATATGCCCAATACCTAAGATGAAGAATCTAAGGATACATAAATCTAACATCTAAGAGACCATGGTTCACCAAGGCTACGTACCCCATGGTATGACTTTGAATAGTCTACGAATAACGAACCTTTGGTTCTCTAGGGTCATCTGCCCCAGGGCTAAGATGAAGAATATAAGGATTCATAAATCTAACGCCTAAGAGACCATGATTCATCAAGGCTACGTGCCATGATAACTTTGAAAAGTCTCCCAATAACGAACCTTTGGGTCTCTAGGGCCATGTGCCCCAGAGCTTAGATGAAGAATCTAAGGATTCATAAATCAAACGCCTAAGAGACAATAGTTCACCAAGGCTACGTGCCCCATGGTATGACTTTGAATAGTCTCCAACAACGAACCTTTGGTTCTCTAGGGCCATGTGCCCCATAGATTAGGTGAAGAATCTAAGGATTCATAAATCTAACGCCTAAGAGGCCGTGGTTCCCCAAGGTTGTGTGCCCCATGGTATGACTTTGAATGGTCTGCCAGTAACAAACTGTTGGATCTTTAAGGCTATGTGTCACTGAGCCTAGATGAAGAATCTAAAGATTCATAAATCTAACGCCTAAGAGACCATGGTTCACCAAGGTTATGTGCCCCATGGTAAGACTTAGAATAGTTTGCCGACGATGAACCTTAGATTCCCTAAAGTCGAAGTACAACAAGGCTTAGATGAAGATTCTACATAATTAAGTAGCCTAACGCTTAACAAACCATGTTTCGCTGAAGTTGTGGGCCTCTGACTATACACTTCCAATCCCAAAGGCAAAGCTGATAACACAGAAAGTCCTGGTCAAGAAAAGAACACAAACTCCAGGGATTCAGGAAAGTGAAATCAAAGACAAGTCGAACGCTCATATACCTAGATAAGAACCAACTACCCTAGATGTAGACTTGGGGTCCTTGATCTAAATCTTCAAGAACGATTTATAGGCAACCCAAGATGACTCTCTCAGTGAAGCATCACCGAGAATTGAGAGATGTTCGCGTAAGAGAAGGCTCAGAAGTATAAAAACAAAGAAGGGATCATGGAGGCCCACTACGATAAAAGTTTTCAACCACAAGGACAAAAGAGTGTTTAAGGCCATGCGGCCCGCTAGCGCCAATGAGACTCATCAAGGATGAAGTCATAGCAGCAAGAACCGACGACACCAGCAAGAGCTATGGCTGAAGCTACGCTCTTATTTTTCATTTTTTACAAAGTCCATCCTCAACTAAGGTAAAGACCGAAATCTTGTAAGAAAGGATCTACTCTTCAAATTCCACACATGGAGAATGAAGAGTGGGGGGAAATTGTTGGGGGTAATTTTATTCTCTTAGTGTCCGGCCATAGCTAGATCAAAGAGACATAAACAAACTCCCTAGTTGAATGTGTAAACCATGGCCATAGCTGAGGACACACCGTCAAGCCAAGGTCATAGCCGAGGTAGAAAGAATATCCCCCTTAGACGATTTAAATCTTAAGAAATAAGGACAAATACCTTAATGAATTAGGGAAATATTCCCTAATGTATAGATAGACTCGAAAATAGAAGTTATCCATAAAGAAATATGGAATTAGTCATATTCGAAAACTATAAATACAAGGGGAAGAAGCCTAGTTCAAGAATTCGAGACTTCTTACACAAACACATACACAATGTAATCAATCTCTTATTCATCAATAAAGAATCGCTTTACAAACCCTTTGATATCTCTTATTCTTGTACTTCTCCGTCGAAGAATCACCAAAAAACCTCAAACAACGAGTATGAAATATTCTCGCAAAATCCCTATAACATTATATCATATCCTTACAATAAGTGATTAGGGGCTATAGAATGATGAACGAAAGAGATACTTCATTAATAGCTTGAAAGTAGGCTCATAGCGAATGATACAATGATAAATGTTCATGACTCCAAGGGTAGCTCATATTGATCCTTGGACGTTGGCTAGATTGAATTTGTAGTCCTCTGCTAGATTGAACTCGTAGGACGATGACTTTACCATAGAAACTTCCACCAATAGTGGAGTTGGTGGTTTTTATTATGAGATGTGCCCTATGTAAGGGATGCCTACATACCCTCCATAAGGGATCAAGCCAATCGTAGTTCATAGTATATCGATCAGAGGATTTTATGACCTCAACCGATGATGTAAGTCTCGTCGGTGTGGTTTGTGAACATCACCGAGAGTTATAATGGGCTCGTGGGCTCATAGACGGTAGTTGACCTTACGATGTTGTTTACTCGCATCATCGCAAGATCGTGGGAGCATCATGGCTCTTAACCGTGTTGATAGTTTCAATGGTACAGTTGGTGGACATTACCGAGATAAGTCTAGGGATACCTCGTAGGATACATGTCATGATCATGTTGATGAATAAGATCTTAGGCGATGGTTTATTCAGTGAAGGAGAGTTGATTGACCATGGAGGTTCAGCTAGGTTGTGGTTGCGTGCATGTCCTTGTTGTGGCTGGAAGATTCCAACTATCAGCCTGGCTATTCTGCCTCTGTGGTTGTCTAGTCATCACCTTAGTTTGTCTGAGACTCGTTGTGGCTCTGTGGCTGTCGTCATGGTCTGTCTGGGATATACTGTGGATGACGCCCTGGTCTGCATGGGCCGTCTCTGTTGGAAAATTTGTGTTTTTCATGAATGAAGCTCTTTTACAGTTTATGAGATCCTTATTTATAGATGTTTCTAATTGATATTTCCATATATTTTAATAAAAATTAGGATAATTACCAATTTTTTTCCATCTTAGCAATAAGGATAATTTCCTTTTCACCTTCAGTTGTCCTTATCTGATAAGGAAGAATCTCAGGAGAATATTCTAGGATATTCTCGGTCATGGTTTCTTTCGCTCTGGTGTAGTATCATGACCATGCCCTGAGCCTTGGTTTCATTGCTTTTCTTGCCCGTGGTCTAGCTAAGGCTTGACTCTAGGGGAATAAAATTACCCCCAACAATAAGGATTTTCTTAAAAAGAAGATAGTTTTTAGAAAGAAAAAAATGAGAAATTTAATAATAAGTATTTAGGGGCTTTTTGATGGTTCTTCAAGGGAGGAAAAACAAGTAACCGAAGACAACAATGAATTCGTGAGGATTGATCTTTATTGATAAATAAAGGTTTCGTGCAATGGATTTTTTGGTGCAATTATAAGAAGGTGCATGAATCTCCAATTAGGGTTCTTTCTTTTAACTTTTATAGATATTCAAAAAGTATATTTTAATATTTTTTGCGAAAATATGAATTACTTCCAATTTCGAGTCTATCACAGCATAAATGAATATTTCCCTTTTTTAGGAGGCTTTTAATCTTTTCTGGAAAGATTATAATCCTTTAGGGGATCTTCGTCTTGCCTTGGTTAAGACCATAGTCTTGGCTCGTGACCAAGGCTAGAGTCTTGATTTACAAGATTCCTGATAAGGTACATTCCATTACCGTTGGTTTGGATAAGGCTTAAGTCTAAGAAAATAAAATTATCCTCATTAATTACCCCCCTTAATTTTATAGTATTAGACTTTATCCATCGCCTTTGTGATTTTCCAAAGCATAAGCTGGATTTGACATACTGAGCCTTGCTTTCACCAAGGGCTTTCCATTGATGAGCTTAGGCTGAAGCTTCGGGCCAAATGTTGGCCTGAGAAGCTTAGCTACCGGCATGTTTCTCTGTCACTTTTTTGCCCTGCCTCTTCAATTATTTGTCAATCCCCCTTTTGCAATAATCAAGTTTTGACGAGGGTGACAAACACACCAAATCTCAAGAAGAGCACGATGTTATCTGGATACGCCGAATTTCTAGTTGTGTCAGCCAGATTGCCCAGTGTTCAGCCCCCAGCTGGAGATTCGCGGGAGCCTTGTAATCTTCGGTCAGAGGTAAAGAGAGGTGCGGAGGATCTAGTTGGCTCGATCCCCAAAAAACCTAATATCGACTCTCTCCTCGACCCGATGACTGAAGAGGAAGTTGTTATCTCCCGATTTGAGTAGGCTAATTAGCGTGAAACACCATTGTTCCAAGGATATCTTCATCGATCTTATGCTAGTATCATCTATGCGTTCCGATTTTTGTCATCCCTAGGTTCTTACACTTTGTCAATCCACACCTAGTCGTCGATATCCACATGCGGGAGCAGAAGATGTCTAACGGCAGGGTTAAGGCTTCTTAATCTCAATCGGCAGTCGACACTATTAGAAAGTATGTTACAAGAGTGAAAGAGAGAGAAATGAAACAAACTTTCTTCATTGATCAAATCTGATACAACGTTTTTAGTATTTAATCAAAACCATGATCCGGTTATCAATCCGGTTACAATAAACCAACAACAATATGTGCTAAACCAAGTTTCATACTCTAATACCCTCCCTCAAAATGACGATGGCTTGAAAATTGAAGACAACGCCATTTTGCCAATGAGAGAGTTGAATGGAGCAGGATATAAAGGCTTGGTAAACACATCAGCTAACTGTTGATTAGTTCTCACGTGTAAAGACTTTATCAAACAAGCATTGATCTTATCACGAACAGAGTGACAATCAAGCTCAAAATGCTTGGTTCTCTCGTGAAATACTGGATTATTAGCTATATGTATGGCTACAATAGAATCACAATAGAAGGCAACAGGTTTAGTTTGAGGTACCTGAAGCACTTGCAAAAGATTCACCAACCAAATGACTTCTTTAAGAGCAAATCCCATTGCTCTATACTCTGATTCTGCAGAGGACAAAGAGACAGTAGATTGCTTCTTGCTTTTCCAGGAGATGAAGGAGTCACCAAGGAACATACAATAACCAGAAGTAAACTTTCTTGTGTCTTTGCAAGAAGCCCCAGTCAGCATCTGTGTAAGCCTTAAGGACAAGGTCACACTAAGCTGAATAGAACAACCCCTGACCAATGCTTCCTTTGAGATAATGTACTACTTTATAAGCAGCCATTAAATGTGAACGCTTAGGTGCATAAGCAAATTGACACAGCTTATTCACAACATATGTGATGTCTGGACGTGTAATAGTCAAATACATCAATTTACCAATCAATCTTCTATAAACTTCTGGTTCAGCAAGTAAAGGTTCCTCACTATCCTGACATACCTTATGACTAGGATCCATTGGAAGAGAATAAGGTTTACAAGCCAACATTCCCATATCTTCAAGTAATTCTATTGTATACTTCCTTTGACAAACAGAGATACCTGACTTTGATCTCGCAATTTCCAAACCAAGAAAGTATTTGAGCTCTCCAAGATCTCGAAGTTTAAAGCTTAGCTTCAAATTCTGTTTCAAATCTGCTACTTCCGTATCATTATTGTTGGCAATGATGATATCATCTACATACACCACAACAACAAGAAAACTTTCACCAGACAATTTGGTGAACAAAGTATGATCAGTATGATTTTGCTTGAAACTAAGAGACAATAATGTGGTACTAAACTTCAGAAACCATTGTCTCGAGGCCTGCTTTAAACCATACAAAGACTTCTTCAGCAAACATACTGTATTGTCAAGCAAAACTTATCCTTCAGCTGGTGTCTATCCAGGTGGCAAAGTCATGTAAATCTCCTCATCAAGATCTCCATTGAGAAAAGCATTAGAAATGTCAAGCTGATGAAGACTCCAATTCTTTGCAGCTGAAACAGCAAGAAGTGTTTTGACTGTATTCATCTTAGCAACAGGAGAGAAAGTTTCCACATAATCAATACCCTCTTCCTGTGTATATCCTTTAGCAACCAATCTAGCTTTGAACCTCTCCAAACTACCATCTGAATTGAGTTTGATTTTATAAACCCATTTTCATCCAATGGCATGTTTATTTGGTGGCAAAGAACAAATAATCCATGTTTGAGTACTTTCCAAAGCTTGAAGTTCCTCATTCATGGTTGTGATCCATTCATCAAACTTCTTTGACTGTCTGAAAGTAGTGGGCTCAGAATATTGTGACAAAGCACAAATATAAGCCTTATATCCTTCAGATATGTTTTTTATAAGACAAAAAGTTGGCTAATGGATAAGGAATATCATATTCTGATATGTTGCAATAGTAATCATTGAGATATGAAGGTTTCCTTGATACTCTATGAAGAGATTGTTCAGAAGAAGTTACATTATCTGTCCTGTTATATAAGAGTGGGAAGTTGTTGCCTATAGGATCAAGATCTAAGCTTGCCATACACCCAGAACTTCCACTCTTATTCACAGTAGACAATGATGATTCTTCTAACACATGATCTCTATTAGACAATGATGTATAATGTATCTTGGAAAAGAAATCAGGAAATGAACCTGGTTCTCCTTAATCAAAAGGAAATGTATCTTCATGAAAGATGACATTCCTGGATATATTAACAACATTAGTTTCATAATCCATTACTTTGTATCCTTTGTAGCCAACCGGATATCCTAAAAACACACATGCTTTAGAACGTGGTTGAAACTTTGTCCTTTGTTTAGAAGATGTAGAACTGTAACAAAGACAACCAAACACACGAATTCCACTATAATCTGGATCCTTCTTATTCAACAAATAGAAAGGTGACTTATCTTGTAGCAGAGTTGTGGGAAGCCTATTGATGAGAAACACTGCAGTAAGAATGCAATCTCCCCAGTACTCTAATGGAACATGTGATTGAAACATCAGAGCCCTGGCCACATTCAGGATGTGTTGATGCTTTCTTTCTACAACAGAGTTCTGCTCTAGTGTCTCAGGACATGAGTGAAAAGACAATATCCCTTTCTCTTTGTAAAGAGATTCAAACTTCAGTTCTGGTGCATTATCTGATCTTACCCCCTTTACCTTTGCATCATACTGAGTTTCAACCATCTTCAAGAAGTTTGAGAAGACAGTGATAACATCAGCCTTTGTTCTTAAAAGATACACCCATGTAGCTCTCGTGTGATCATCTACAATGGTTAGAAAATATTTGTATCCTTCAACAGTAGGCACAGAAAATGGCCCCCAAGTATCAATGTGTAGCAACTCAAAAGCAACATTACATATATTATTATGAGACTTGAATGGCAGATGTTTCTGTTTAGCCAAGGGACAGATAGTGCACTGAAAATGACCTTTATTATTGTGTTTAATCCCAAGTGCATCTATAATAGAATCAATCTTTCGTACTGAAGGATGGCCTAGTCTATTGTGCCATAGAGTAGAATCCACAACAACATTCAGCTGAAAAGCAACATTATGAACTGAAGGATTTGTGATAGATGCAGCCTCCAAGACATACAGATTGGAAATTTTCTCACCCTATCCAATCATCAACCCCCTGATAGGATCCTGAATTAGACAAGAAGAAGGATCAAAAATCACTATGTATCCCAAATCCTTAGTGAGTTGACTTACACTCAGAAGATTTAGGTGGAAATCTGTTATATACAACACATTATTCAATACCAAACTATCATTTAGGTGGAAATATGTCCAACTCCTGCAATTCTCACATTGATACCAGTAGGAAGAGTAACAGAAGACTGTGATGAATCAAACATATTCAGGAAGAATGTTTTATCATGTGAGACATGATGAGTTGCTCCATTATTTATTATCCAGCACATAGTAGTAAGAGTATTCCCTGTGGCTCTCAATGCTCCAACAAAAAATAAAGTAGAGATAGAGATATTTATACCAGGTGAATCACTGATAGTGGCTCTAGATGTAGAGGCAACATTTGTCTGAATCATCTTTTCTGAAGACTGAAGTTGAGAATTGAAGTAGGCAATAACTCCTTCAATCTGATCTTTTGTAAGGCTTTTAACATAGTTTGCAACACTTGATTATTTTGGTACTAACTATGTATCTTCCTTGTCCAGAGTAACCTGAGCAACCACTGGTTTAGAAGAGTTCTTTTCTGGATTTGATACCTTCTCATTCTGAGTTTTCTGCTTATGCCTAAAACCAATCGGGTATCCATGAATCTTGTAACACTTATCCACTATATGACCAAAGTATCCACAATGTGAACATGTAGATCTAGCAGCTGACTTTTGATGACCATAAGTACAGTGAGTTGCATTCACTGAGACTAGATGTTGTTCTGGTGCTGAAATCTGAAATGCTGAAGCAGGTTGCACTAGTACAAGACTTCTTTGACTGTGATCTTGATCCAATAAATTGTATATATCTGCTAAATCTGGTACATTCTTCTTCATAATTATCTCACTTCTAATCACAGAGTAAGATTCATTAAGACCAGATAAAAACTTCACTACTTTAGCATTTCCAGCCTTCTCATTCACAGCTTTACAACAATCACAGTGATGACCTACTTTCACACATTCTGCACCATCCAACTCATCCCATAAGGTCTTCAAAGTAGTATAATACGTGGCTAAATCCATAGATCATTGTTGCAATGACCATATATGTTGAGATAATTGATATGATCTTGGAAGATTTGTAATATGAAACCTTGTCAACAAATCCTTCCATATCTCAGATGCATCATTAAACCTCAAAGTACTTATGTAGATCTGCTTAGTCACTGAATTAAGAATCCATGATTTTACCATACTATTGCATCTAGACCATATTCGAAACTTAGCATCTAACTCATCTGGTCGTTTGATAGATCCATCAATGAATGCTAGTTTATTCTTAGCATCTAGTGCAATAGTCATAGTTATACGCCATGTATCATAGTTCGTTCCATCTAACGTTTCAGAGACGATTGACAAACCAGGATTATCACCGCTCGTCAAATAGAATGGTGAATGAATATTATCCGGTGAATCAAATCTGAAAACAGAGCTGGAATCTTCCGATACATTTGATTTTTGAGCTGATGAACTCGTCTTAGTATTGCGACGACCAACCTTCCGAACAAACACCATCGCGAGCTCAAGAGAAGTTGATTAATGGCGGAATAGCCTCTAAATGACAAGTTTCATACGGCGGATTAACCGTATTAACTTGTAGAATCGATTAATCGGATTAGATTCCGATGAATTAGAGAGAAGAAACGACGATTTAGGGAAGAAAACGCAAGATCGCAGTGAGCTTGTGCTCACAGCTCCGATACCATATTAGAAAGTTTGTTACAAGAGTGAAAGAGAGAGAAATGAAACAAACTTTCTTCATTGATCAAATATGTTACAACGTTTTTAGTATTTAATCAAAACCATAATCCGGTTATCAATCCAGTTACAATAAACCAACAACAATATGTGCTAAACCAAGTTTCATATTCTAATAGGCAAGGAAGCAATCACGCGCTTAAAGGCCCAAGAGATGATGATTTCTAAGTTTTTGTAGAGGGTAACAAATGTTGAGGCCAAAGTTAAAGTAACAGAGAAAAAGTGCAGGAGCAGGCATGGTGAGTTTAACGCTCTTACTGCTCAGGTTAAGGACCTCGAGTCTTGGATAGATCTCTTATCTGAAAGTTCCTATGCCATCGTTAGGTGGGAGATGGCTTGAGCTTATCTCACAGGAGCCCATGAGAAATGTTACCTTATTGAGATTGAAGCAATATACCAACGTCTTACAACCCAGCGTGCAAGAGACTATGTTGTGGATCCCCCATAATACTTCCTAACGTTGATGACTTTGTTGGCCAAGGTGTCATCAAGTGTTGGTCCATCGGAAGGAGCATCTGGGTCCAGGGAAAGATGATTGTATCTTGTTGTATTTCTTTGTTTTGTTTTGCACCCATGTTTTTTTTAAGACATTGACTTTGCTTGTATAAATCCCTTGTTTGGATGTTCCTATAAAATATATCAAATATGGATTTTATCATTAGTTTAAATATAGTTTATTAGGCCCATAGCCATAGACAAGTGTGCATTTGGTGTGCGCTAGGTCGTTGGGCTCATGCCCTGTTTAGGCATGGGGCTCTTGGGTGCATAGCCTTAGCGAGTACAAAACTCGGTGCACACAGGGTCTTTGAGCGCATGCATATTTGGACTCGTGGTCCCTGGCACATGGTTTTTTCAGTACCGATCGGTTTTACCCTTGCGCTAGGCGCATAACTATGGTCCACGCAATTGATAGACAAGGGTGCAAATATTCCATAAGATTGGCTTTTACGCATAGTTAGATTCATGATGCATGGCATCTGACTTTGGTTAGGAGTTTGTCCATGTTCTGAAGTCTTTTGTTGGCACGAGGCCTTGGTTCCATACTAGAAGTTGGTCCATGTTCCTAGATTTTTCGTTTGGTGGAACAGTGGTATATGGAAACTTTGAATCGTAGCATAGCAATGCTGACTATGATAGAGGCTCATGCCAGGACTTTCAACCTAAAAGTGGTAATTCATATGCTGCAAGGCATTCAAGCTGTTCGGTGATCTCTCGCTTTCCGATCTTGCAATATGTAAGCTCATGCGCTTTGTACCTCCAAGTATTTTATATTGTCCTTCCCATTTGGAAGCTAGTTTTCCGGATGCTTTATCTTTAATAATGTAAATATCCATCTTGGGACCCATTCGCCTTTTTGGAAGGTCCTAGTCCTTACTTTCTTGTTGTATCTCTTCGCAACCTCTTGTTGGCAACTGAAACTCCGAAACATAGTTGCTTCCCTTTTTCTTCCAATAAGTCGAGGTCAAGGCCAGTAGCTCATCATTGGCTTCTTCGACATGGCATAGATTCCTGGCTATTTTGACGTTGATTTTGAGGGTGATTTCCCCAGAATCAGCCTCTTAGGCCTCATATGATAAGAGACTTCGATTCTTCGTTGCTTTTTTCTTGGACAGGAATTGAATCCGTCCTAGTCAGCCTCAAAGGAATGATTTTAAGATTAAACCTTAGATCATAGCCTTGGTGAAGCAAAACCAATTCCATGGACTGCCCACCGAGCATCCTTATGACCATATCGACACATTTGAGGAGATATGTAGCACTAGGCGCACAAATGGAGTTCCACCAGATTACTTCCAGTGCAAGCTCTTTACATCTCATTGACTGATAAAGCTACCACCTCAGTCCATTACTACCTGGGATGAATACAAAGGAGCATCCCTGAGTAGAGATCGAGCTTTATTCGGTGCAAAATCTTTGAATTTTAACAAGGACCTACTGAATCCTATTATAAAGCATTGGAAAGATTCAAGGAGTACACGAGGGACTGCTCAAACCATTGCTTCTCTGAAGGAATCCTATGAAACATTTTCTACAACAGTATCGACGATAAGTTTAAGCTTTCTCTAGTCACGTCCAACAATGGGAGTTTCATGACTAAATTCGTGTCCGATGCCAAGCGTTTGATCGAGAACCTTGCTGGTAGTGATGCAAACAGTGGTACAATTTATGATAGGAATGCGCAAGCATCTAATCCTTCCACAGGAGTTGAAATTTCATAACTGAAGACGATGATCTCTCAATTTCCGAGAGACCGTAGAGGAATTCATATTATTGAGACAATTAGATATGCGAATGAAACTCCAAATGTGGAGTTTTTAGAAGATGGAACAGAGGAAAATGAGGAACAAGTGAAATACATTGGTGGAAATTTCAGAAACAAGGGATACAATCAAGGATATTGATAAATTAAAATTTTCCTACCAAAACACTATTATCGAGACCCTCAAGTTCTATCCTCCTTAAAATGCCCCACAAGGAGATTCCTATCAGCCTAAGCAGCAACCTTTCAACAAATAAATGTATCAACTGAAGCAACCGTTCACTAATCCTCGAGTTACTGCATCTAATCAACAAGAAAGCTTGAGACTATGCTGAAGCACCTCTCTCAAGAGATGAACCAAAACCAAAAGGAGGTTAATGAGAGTTTGGAAAATGTACACAATGAGCTTACAGTGAATTATGAAGTCATTCCCACAAATGTCTAGAAGTTTGAAGTTCAAATTGCTCAAACAAGCGAGCTGTCAAGAAACAAGAAACCCGGTGAAATCCTTCTGCAAGGTCGCTAACTTAAAGAAGGTAAAGGAGGTCGTGTCTACTGATAAGACTCCTCTTCGAAACATCAATTATCAATTGAAACCACCTCTAGAGTGTTTTCTAAATGAATCTAATAGAGGTTACAAGAAGAGACTCAAGGCGGTCCCCTTATAGAAGATCGAATACCCAGGAAAGTTCATCATTTCTTGCTCAATAAATAAAGTGAAGATTGATGGTTGCTTCTACGATAATGGAGCTAATGTGAATTTCATGTCACTGAAAATGGCTCACAACTTAGGGCTATCCAATTTTCGACGATCTTGAATCATTATCGAGTATGCCAATATGTCCACTTCTACACCATGTGGACTTTTGCCCAATGTGATGCATGTAGTTGGAGGGATTCTCATTCCTATTGACTTTCAAGTTGTCTTTACTAAAGAATGGAATAATAACCTACTGATCCTTTGCTCCCAATTCTTAGCTACTGCTGGAGCAATCTTCGATTCCCCAATAAAAGGATTTCCTTAACAAGGGTGAACAAGCATGTATTCTACCCTACCTGAGCTTAATTTCCAATGCAAATGATGTTGTATTGGAGAACAATAAGGTCACTCTAGACTCTCTAGATAGCCACAAGAAGCAACAAGTCTCAAAAATAGAAGCTCCACCCATAACAACATCGATTTCTACAAGACAAAAATGGGTAAAAGGAGAGACCACTTGTCATATCAAAGTACAAACAGACCCACTAATGGACATGGATAAAGAATAGGATGAGAACTACAAGTTCAAAACATCCTTTTCTAAAGTCAAGATCAGAATCTCCATTGGTTTTGAAATTAAGAATGATGAAATCGCCAAAAAGAAGATTGAGAATACTCTTAAGCTATTTCTAAAGGCGATAGTGATTTATGAGACAATTGGATGCACTCTTGAGGATCTAAAACCACCCTCCACGCCAAAAATTTCAGAGACTCAAGAAGCTAAAGAATCACACTTCCTTTGGTGAAAACCGATCACGCCTAAAAACTGAAAGGAATCGAGCTAAAGGCTCAAAACAAGCGCTTTGTGGGAGGCAGTCCACATGGTTTTTAATTTTTCTTGTAATTTTTAGGACTTATTAAGATGTCTAATATTTAGTTTTAGTTTTTATAGGATTTTTGAAAAACAAGAAAAACATAAACAAATTCAGATTGAAAGACAACGACAAGGATACATGAAAGTTGTTTCCACCAGGTGAAAACAGATTTTACTCTGTTTTGTGCCAAAAAGGAGGCTTTGACCAATGGGAAGACCTATGTGCCTCAAACTCAGTTTTTCAATTTTGGCGAAAAAGCAGATCGAATGCATTCATACCATCTCCCAGACAATTCCATACATTTATTTGTGATTGGAGAATGATGTTAAGGCCTGCAAATCGATTGAAAGTTTCAAATAAGGAATGCTCAAACAAAGTGATGATATCACGAACAACCAAGGATAAATATTTGAGAAGTACCACCAATTGATCATAATGGAGCATTACGAACAATTGATTGTATTTCTTGGTCAGCCCATAAAAGTACCAAAAGAGGTAAAACAAATCCCCAAAATTCAGTTTTTATAACATATGATTTATGATAGGTGATATGCCCGAGAGAAATTAGCCTTGGAACAGTCAAAATAAAAAGTAGTCCAGAGGATCAAGATTCATAGCAAATGGAGACATGGTGATTTCCAGTAGCAGCCGAGCTAATCAACTCAAACCATTGAAGATGCCCGAGCAAATAACAATTTTGAAAACATTAGTCCGGTTAGAATTTTGATTTTTCAAATTTGAATTTTTGGCTAACATTACATCTTTGACGGCTAGCAGATAAACTTGGTTGAGCAAAGAGTGTCCTTTTAGACGATAATCAAGGTTGCGGAATGGAAATTCATGAAGTAACCTTACTGATCTGAACTACATTCAAAGATCAACCCTGGAAAAACTTTTAATCTGGCCAAAAAAAGTTTCAAGAATTCAATAACTTCTAAATGTTCGTATTTTTTAAATATCTCGGCCAAAACTACCATCAAAAACTTTTAAAAACATTTTGGTACCATAAATGAAATCCTTAAACACTTCCTAGTCGTTCGAAAATCAAAATGACCGTTCGCATAACGAAACATCCGAGGAAAAACGTGAAACAGCTAAGAAAAAATCTCCACTAGTCGAAGGTGGATCGACCACTTGCTTGTGCCACCAGGAGCATCACAGCCGATGAGAAGGCCCTCCTGTCTTGACAAGCTGCCTCTGAGCTCCGGTTCGTGCCAAATTTGGCCACCCGGCCGGTGGGAATGCTTCCGACAACCTTTGTCCGAACACGGCTCCCACCGGTCGACATCTTGCCCAGCTCCGGTTCTCACCACAGAAATGCTCGCGGCCGTTACAACAAGGTACGTGCCTCGACTTGATTTTTTCTAAATCGGTTTTAACCAAAATTAAACTTATTTTCCAAATTTTCCTAAAATTAGGAAGTAAAAACAAGTATTTGGTTTTTGTTTTAGTAAATTTAGATCTAAAACTCTCAATACTTCATCTCTTTCAGAACCCTAAAGAAAAAATTCAAATCTTTGAGTTTTTTGTTTATTTGCTAAACTTGTAGTGATTCCATTACAAGAATCTCATTCCTTTTATCATTCAAGCACCAAGGTATGCTCTCAAACTCTTATTTTCTCAAAGATACAAGTTTTAGATTTTCATAAACTTCTTAAATTGAAGCTTGTTTTACCTTGATTCTTAGGGATTTCTTTTAGAAAAACTTGTTAGGTTCATGGATTTGCACTAAGAACTAGTTATTTAGCTTGTTTCCACTAGATTTAAAAATATCAAATTTTTGAAATTTTGCATTCATTAAAAACGAAAATGTGGAATACTTTTGCTAAATTTGTTTGTTTATAAGTCATTTTTTATGTATATCTAGGATATGCTAGTTACATCACTATATCTTTAAATTAAAATTTTGGTGGCGATTTTTTACTAGAAGTGTTAAATCCGAAAATTGCCTGAAAGGGGTGTATTCAATCAGTAATTTGTACTAAAAATGAAATATAATATTATTCAAACAAAAAATTTTAAAAAGCTTTTAGAATTCACCGTTATTGAGATAGTGATTCTAAAATATATCTTCAAATCCACTATTATTGGGGAAAAAACTTTCGAGTGGATTTTAAGTGATTTTAAGGTGATTTAGTGGATTTTCCTTGTTAAAATTACAAAGGATCAAATCATAGAGTTTTATGTGGGATTCCATAGAATTTAAAAAACAAAATCACAACTACTTCTCTAATTCACTCAAATCTTCTATAAACCCACTAAAAATCAAATCCTCCCTAATATTCAATCCAATACATCCTTGTAATAAGTATTTTGGGAAGCTGGAATTTTTGCTTGTATGATTCTTTCTACTTGTTTATTATTTCATTGTGATGTTTAATTGCTATCAAATTCATTTATTGATCTCTTTAAATTTCCAAGAGACTTATTGGCTCTTTAAGTTCTTGTGTGTGTAGATTTCCACAATGGAGAATGAGGAGAATGTTAAAAAATTAACAAAGATAGCTATCCCAAAAGTGAATGCTTAAAAGATCAAGGAACTGAGCAACTCCTCGAAGAAAGGAAAATCTAAGAAGCTTTTGAAGGCAACATCAAAGAAGGATTCTAAGATGGCTACAAAGAATCATGGTAAAGATGTAGCAATGGAGAGTAAAGCTACTGTGAGTGATGATTGCGAAGAGAATGGAGAGGAGATTTAAGTGGAAAAGATGCAATTCATTTTGGTGTCTTAAGTGGTTAATGATGTGCCAATTCAACCAACTCCTAATAAGCAACAAAAATCACTAGCTATAGGACGATGTGATGGTCATTTCTACAATAAAGATTCAAAGGAAATTAAAATTGAATTTCTCTACACTTGATGCCTTGGGATCAAGAAGAGATATCACTTAGTATTTGGATACTTTGAAGTTGAAAGCTTTCATGGAGGGAGCATTTTCGATCTATAAGGAGCTTTCCAAAGAGTTCCTTAGTACGATTGAGTTGTCTTACCCACGGGAGAAGATTGTTAAATCTCAAGACGGCGTTCTTTCCTTTTCATCTAAAAGTACCGTTTGTTCCATTACTATTGGAGAGCTTTGCGAGACTTTGCGTTTAGATTGTACGGAGGAGCACAAGTTTAACTCCGACCACGGGTCCTATAAGGCATGGGACAGATTTGCTCATTAGTCACTTCACCCTGTGAACTCGAAGCAGGCCAAGATAACACATCCGACTATTTGTTATGTGCATAGGCTTTTGGCACAAAACTTTTTTAGCAGGACGAAGCAGAGTTCGGTACTCAGAGATGAGTTCTTCATCCTTGTTTCACCGTTTGTGGTTGCCCCTCAGAGAGCCAACTGTGTCACTCATATTGCTAAGAGGTTGATTGAGGTGAAGCACAAGGCTTTTGAAGAGACGAGGGAGAAAAACTACACTTCTCATTTTTTAGAGAATATCACTGCTATCCTTAGCACCATCGGAGTAGAGTTTACTTTTGAGACGCCCATGGAGAGTTGTGAGCGCAGGATCTTTCAAGACTTGGGATAGCTAGATTTCTGATAGGATGGATTGAGGGTATTGAGTACTTAGTGAACAAGATCACACCCCTGATGCAATCCTGACTAGCTTATTCCTCAGACAACAAGATAACCGAGTAAGCTACCTGGAAAACAGATTTGACGTAGGAGCGTTCAAAGGAGCATATCTTTCCAACCAAAAGGAATTAGGCAACAAGCTTGATCGTTCTGGAAATCTCACTCATCATAGCATCTTTAGCAATTGGTCCCATCACAACGGCATTAAAGAGCTGAGAGCTATGGAGCTTACAATCTGGGTGAATCCGGATTT
>OVAN01007351.1:0-19809 GCA_900406275.1 Anastatica hierochuntica | reverse complement strand
TATATATATATATATATATATATATATATATATATATATATATATAATTTTTTAATTGTTACAAATTATATTGTTAATGTACTATAACATGTTAATACTGTCAAAGGATACCACAACACAAAGAATAAACAAAACATAACAAAAATGGAAAAAATTTACAAATCACAGTAATACACTAAACAAAGATATTTCGTTTATTTGTTCTTAAAATAATATGTCTGCAATATAATTTATTACTTTTATATGGACAAGTCTAGAGATAATGTATTTAAATAAGATTATATGTCAATATGTTTGAGGATACTTGGAATATGGAGATCAAACTTTCATTTGTAGTAATTGCAGTGCCCGATTGTGGTATGATGATTATATAGGAAAGAGAAGGAAAAGTTTGAATCATGTTTTTTTCAGTTTGTTGTGGTCATGGGAAGGTGGAATTGCCTATATTAGATTTACCTCTGCAGCTGTTGGTTTACTTGCTTACCTCTGATGATGAGATAGTTATGCATTTTCGTGAAAATATAAGAGCATTTAATATGGTGTTCTCATTTACATCACGTAGAGTAACAAAGGTCATGGTCCATGTGTATTCAAAATGCACGTTGAAAACTACAATTTGATTGGTAGTTTGAAAACATAACCCTATAATCAAGCGAAGTTTAGTCAGCTTTATATACATGATACAACAAACAAGGATAAAAATCATTTGTCAGCTTTCAGGTTATTTTTCTGTCCTTATATATGCTAATTAAGTTACAATCAGTACAAATTTTGAATTTTCCTATATTTAATTTTCAGCAAAGACATTATATCCAGTGAGAAGTCTTCATAGTTAAAACCAAAATTGATAGAGCTTTTGATGAAAATTTTGGATGAGTTTAATCCATTGTGTGAGGCATGGAGGATGGCTTAAGATCGTTTTACCGTTGGAACTGAATAGAAGGTTTATCTATAATTGATTGAAAAACGAGGAAAAGATGGCACAACACATAACACTTGTACTTGTGGAGAACTCGTTGCTCTAATCGTTGGGGATTTGGATATGAACATGGACCATAAAAATATTGTTATTGAAAATCTTGACGGAAAACTTCAAAGGATTAGTGAGATTCACCCTTCTTTCTTGCCTCTGCAATATCCTCTGTTATGTCCATATGGCCAGGATGGATTTATGTTTGGCATTCGAAAAGGAGACACAAAAAATATAGATAGAAAAAGGAAGTGCATAACTTTGCGTGAATGGTTTGATTGTCGGATTCATGATAGGGTGAAAGAGTTTCCTATTCTACAAAAGTCTAGAGGGTTGTATCAACAGTTATTGGTTGATTCATTCACCATTATTGAGTCCAACAAAATAAATTATATAAGGCAAAACCAACAGACATTGCGATCCTCAAAATAAATCTTTGGAAGAATCAAATGCAGAAGTAAACAACAAACCTGATTTCAAAAAGGAGTCCAAATATATCTACCTGCTTCTTTCATAGGAGGAAAGCGATACATGCTGCAAAACTACTTAGACGTCATGGCTATAGCAAAAAAATATTAGATTTCCTGATCTTTTCATCACTTTCACGTGTAATTTAAAGTTGTCTGAGATCACTATATATTTAGAGAGCCACAATATGAGATCCGAGGATAGGCCAAACATCATGTGTAAAATATTTAAATTAAAGTTGGCTTCTTTGGTTGATGAATTTACTAAGAAACAAATATTTGGTCAAGTTGTTTCAGGTAAGAGAATCAATAAACTATAAATATACAAGGTGGTTTTGTTAACAAAATATTTTTGTAAAGTAGTTTTAAAAATTTATTCTAATATGATTGCTATCTTATTGTTATTAGGTATGTACACTGTCGAGTTTTAGAAACGTAACCTTCCACATGCTCATATTTTGTTGTACATGCATAAAGATTGCTAGTTTCCAACTAAATATGACATCGATAAAATCATATGTGCTGAAATACCTGACAGGAATGAAGAACCAAAGTTGTATGAGTTATTCAAGAACATGATGATTCATGGTCCTTCTGATGCGACAAATCCAAAAAGTCTGTGTATGGTTGAAGGTTCATGTTAAAAAAAATTTCCTAAAGATTTTAATGAGACTATTAAGTGAGATGAAAAATGTTATCCTCTGTATAGAAGAAGAAACACCAGTAGGTTTGTTGATAAAGGAGGTATAGCTGTAGGTAACCATTTTGTTGTCCCATACAATAGAGAACTCTCATTGCGCTACATGGCTCACATTAGTGTTGAATGGTGCAATCAGTCTAAATCTATCAGATATTTTTTTAAGCATATAAACAAAGGACAAGATAAGGTTAATGCTATAATTCATAAGAAGAAATATGGGAATGATGCGTAAAAAATGAGAATGATGCGATTGCAAAGTATTTTGAATGTAGGTACGTTTTTAATAATTAGTATGTTTCACTACAAGAAATCAAATATTTAGAGACAGAAAAAGTGGTTGTCGCTATTTCGTCGCTAAAGTAGAGAGAAATTTACGACGAATTAGCGACGTTTTTGCCAGTGATCTCTAATTCGTCGCTAATTTACGACGTACCGAAATAGTGGCTACTTAGTCGCAAAATAGAGGCAATTTAGCGACGAAACAAATTTTCATCGCAAATTAGAGACGTTTTAGCAAGGAACAAGTTTTTCGTCGCAAATTTATAGACAAATTAGCAAGTGAATATCATTTGTCTCTATTTAGACGAAAATTCGTCTCTATTTTTGCGACAGAATTGCGACCACAACCAAATTCATTTAAAATTTGAGTAACAACATTTAATGATTAAAATTATTTTCGTCTTAAATTATTTTCTATAAATATGAATCCTCCTCCCTTATCTATTCATCAAATCATTAAACCAAAATTAAAAAAAAAAAACATTAAGGAAAAAATGTCTAGTTCAAAGCATGGACTATATACCCTACACGGATGGATGTATCGGCATAGAGATCCTGAAAGCGGTGTAGTGACGAAAGAGTTTTGTTTATGTCTCTGATGATGCCTCTGATGATGATTGATGTTGTATATTAATTACTGTTTTTAAAGGACTTAATGAGAATTTCGTTTGTTGACGATTCAGATAACGAAAACCCTAAACCTTAAACCCTAAACCTTAAAGAAACACATGTAAAGCCTAGTAAACAAACCCTAAACCCTAAACACTAAACTTTAAAGAAACACATCTAAACCTTAATCAAAAAACTATAAACCCTAAACACCAAACCTTTAACACAATAAACCCTAAACCTTAAACCTTAAACCCTAATCCGTAAACCCCTAATTACAATATGTCGCTAAATGAAGCGGTAAACACTAAATCCTAAACACTAAACCCTAAACACTAAATCCTAAACACCAAATCCTAAACACTAAACCTCAAATCAAAATCTCTACATCCTTAACCACAAAAATGTACCATTTATCATAAAACGTATAACCAATATGCGAAATAAAAACCCGTCTACCAGTTAATGTAACACATAAATTGTAAAAAAATTTCCAGGATTAGAGAAAAAATAGCGACTAATTCGTCTCTATTTCGTCGTTAAATGAAGCGGTAAACACTAAATCCTAAACACTAAACTATAAACGCTAAATCCTAAACATTATATCCTAAACACTAAACACCAAATTACAATCTCTACATCCTTAACCATAAAAATGTACCATTTATCGTAAAACGTATAACTAATATCCGAAATACAAACCCGTATACCGGTTACTGTAACACATAAATTGTAAGAAAAAAATTCCAGGATTAGAGACAAAATAGCGACAGATTCGTCTCTAATACATCGCTAAATGAAGTGGTAAACACTAAATCCTAAACACCAAATCCTAAACACTAAACTCTAAACACTAAATCCTAAACACTAAATCCTAAACACTAAATCGTAAATTACAATCTCTACATCCTTAACCACAAAAATGTATTATTTATTATAAAACATATAACCAATATCTGAAACACAAACCCGTAAACCGATTAATGTAACACATAAATTGTAAAAAAATTTCCAGGATTAGAGATAAAATAGCGACAGATTCGTCTCTAATCTGTTGCTAAATGAAGCGGTAAACACTACATCCTAAACACTAAACTCTAAACAGTAAACACTAAATCCTAAACACTAAATCCTGAACACTAAACCCCAAATTACCATCTCTACATCCTTAGCCACAAAAATGTATCATTTATCGTAAAACGTATAACTAATATCTGAAACACAAACCAATAAACCGGTTAATGTAACACATAAATTGTAAAAAAATTTCAAGTATTATAGACAAAATAGTGACAGATTTGGGTCTAATCCGTCGCTAAATGAAGCGGTAAAATAAATTTGGGGTAGTTCTAGGCGGGAATGCATTGGGAAGGTTAAAACTTTGAGACAAAATAGCGACGGATCGTCTCTATTTTGTCGCAAAATGAGGCAGCAAAATTAACTTTGGGGAAAACTCTTTCGCGGGGTGGTGAAAATTTCCCATATTTAGCGACATTTTAGCCATGGAATTTGGGAAAATTCAACTTCCCCACGCGGTCAAATATCTCTTTACACACGTCAACATGCATTGGTCAAAAATTAGCGACGAAATTAGCGAGGAATTAATCGCTAATTTGTCTCTAATTTTTTCTATCAGATTGCTTATAAAAATCACACCCCCTCGTTCATTTCTCATACTTTTATCTCCCTCTCAATAGCTCTCCCTCTCCAATAGCTCTTTCTCTCTAAAATCTCTCATCCGAAAAAAGGTACGGTTTTTAAATTATTTTTTCTAAAAATAAATTATTTTGAATATAGTTTTAAAAATGTTTTTAGGTGGTTAGTTAGGATTGGAATATCATAAATAATGCCTTTTAGATAGGTTTATTAATTTAATTATATTTTTTATATGTAGATGGATCAATCTTCATATGCGACATTTTTACGGTCTCAATCTAGAGATACGTCTGGGCCATCAAACTCGGACGTGGTTCCGAACATGTTTCCGGAGCCACCACCACCACTACCACAAAATGTGCCCAGAATGACGCTCGAGGAACTCCTCAATTCTCCCGCACAGTTCGGTCTTCCTAAAATACGTCGAGACCGTTCAGTTGGTGCTTTATGGTACGTACAAAATTATTATTTAATTACTTTATTATCTAATTTTAAATAATTTTAATTTTTTTATATTGACTTAATTTTTAAGGTTCGAAGACGATGGAGGGCTCCCTCGGAAAATTGGTAAGATATTTAAAAGATCTTACACAAGCACCTACACCTTCTTCTCCAAAACCCCGACTTCAGTAATTGATCGGTGGTTTGAGACTTTTGTGGTAAGTATTATTTTATTATTAAATTTTTGTAATATGTTTCATATTAAATATTAAATTAATTCTAATAATTAAATTAATTACGTTTTAAAGCTTATTGAAAATTAACTTTTTACAATTATTTTTAAAAATTTAACACATTATTTAGAAAATATTTTAAAATTTATTAGAAATTTTTTATATAGCAATCTTATTATTGGGAGAGAGGCATAGACGGTTTAGTCTACCATAATTTTGAGACCAAATTGAACAAGAGAATTACGAATGTGGTAAACAAATGGAAAAGCAAGTGGACGAAAGGTGGCGAACAGGCCAGACAAGGTTGGATGGATCCGAATGTATGGGCGCTTTTTCAAAATATTATAGTACTATTTTTTTAAAATATATTACATAAATTTTGCGACGTATTAGCATCTAGTAGAAGCTATTTTGTCGTTAAAAATTTGCGACGGATTAGCGTTTGCCAGACGCTAATACGTCACAAAATGCGACGTCTTTTTAGCAACAAAAAATTAATCGCAAAATTTATGACTAATTTGCGATTAAATATAGCGCGTTCAAATATTTGTCGCAAATTAGTCGCTAAAATTAGTCGCTATTTCGTTACTATATTAGTGATGAAAATAAATTCGTCGCGAAATTGCGACGAATTAGCGACAAAATAGTTTTGCAACTCAAGAAACGCAGCGAATTTATTTTCGCCGCTATTCTTTCGCCAATTGGAATAAGCGACGGAACAGAGAAGAATTTCTCTGTCTCTAATTTGATATTATCTTGTAGTGTTTTTTGGATCTGCTCGTCATATTTTTTAAATTCTCTAATTGCTTATCTTATGTTTATTCGAAACATATATGTATCTGTTTGCGAAGCTTCATGGAGAATTCTAGCTATGCCTATTCACACCAGAATGACTGCGATACAACAACTTATTTTTCGCCTCGAGAATGAACAGCTAATTGTATTTAACGAGAATGAAAATTTAGATGATGTTTTGAACCGGGAATCGGTACATCGTTTAATGTTTTTAGTGTGGATGGATTTTATTTAACATTATCCTGATGCTAGAGAAGTCACATATGTTGAGTTTCTGAAGTTTTTTGTTTGGAACACCCATGCTAAAGATTGGACAACTAGGAAGAAACGTGTTTCTATTGACAGATTAAATCATATTCTAACATCTCTTTGTGAAGTATTTTTTCTTCGCGTTATGAGTAACATAAAGAAAGGTCCTAAAAGTTATGATTGAATTAGAACAATCAATGATCTTTTTTATCCAACATTTAGAAAAACATGCTATGCTATGGGTCTTATGGATGATGATCAAGAATATATAGAAGCGATAAAAGAAGTAAGCTATTGGGGTACACCATCTTTTCTACATATATTATTAGGTAGTATGCTTATGTCTGATATTTTTCGGAAACCAGAGGATATTTGGGAAAAACATGGGATATTTTCTTTGAAGATATACTTTATAGGCGCAAGGGGATTTTGCGCACTCCATGTAATTCTTATTTGAAAGTTGTGTTCATGTTTTATTATCAAAATATGTTTTTATTTGGTATATTCATATTGTGAATTTTTTTATTAATATTTCAGGATTAACTCTCAATGTTAAACACATATTGAATTTTGCATTGATTGAGATTACAAATTTCTTACGTAGGAGTGGTAATTCTTTGTCAAAGTTTCCTAAGATGCCTATACCGGTGGAAAGTAAAAGTGATCAAAATCTGAATCAATTGGTTGTGAATGAACTCAATTACGAGTGTGAGAAGCTATATTCAGATTTGCATAGATTAACAGATAGGCTAACAGATGAGCAAAGTGATGTTTTCAACAATAACATGGATGATGTAATAAAAAACAAGGGGGTGGTTTCTTTTCTTATTGCTTTGGTGGAACTGGAAAAACATTTATTTGGGAAATACTCTCGACTACAATAAGAAGCAGAGGCGAGATTATGCTTAATGTAGCTTCCAGTGGAATTGCTCCTCCTCTTTTGAAGGGAGGTAGAATAACTCATTCTCAATTCTCCTTACCTCTAAAACCAGATGAGTTCATGATATGTTCTATTGTTCATAATAATCATCAACCACAACGTATATCTTTTGCAAAACTTATTATTTTTGATGAAGCACCCATGATGAGCAAATATTTTTTTGGATCGCTAGATCGCAGCTTATGTAAAATTGTTTGAAATCCAAGACAATATAAGTCGTTAGGTGGGAAAGTTATCGTATTTGGTGGAGATTTCAGAAAGGTATTGTCTATTATCACTAGAGGAAAAAGACAAGATATAGTTTGAGCTTCGTTGACATCGTCTTATCTATGGCAGTATAGCAAGGTGTTGAAACTTACTAAAAATATGAGGTTGTTAGTTGATATAAGCGTCCAAGCTGCTGAAGATATAAAAGAGTTCTCCCAATGGATCTTAGATATTGGCGATGGATAATTAATGAACCAAATGATGAAGAAGCTGAAATTGTCATTCCTGATGAGTTTTTTCTTATCACTGAAACTTCAAATCCAATAGATTCGATAGTAAGGGCGGTTTGCGGTGATTCTTTAGGTCAATCCAATGATCCTATATTTTTCTAACAACATGATATTTTGTGTCCTGCAAATGACGAAGTTGACACGATCAACAATTACATGCTTTTGAATTCGCCAGGTATGTCTATATAAAAAATGTTATAACATTATATATATATATATATATATATATATATATAATGTTCTAACATTTTTATATGATTGATGAATCTAATCGTATTATACTACAAAGGAAGAGAGGACATATTTGAGTTCAGACAATATTTGCCCTAGTAATACAAAATTTCAGTGGAAGTACAATATACTTACAAGAGTATCTCAACAATGTAAGGGTTTCTGGATTGTGTAACCATATTTTAAGATTAAAGAGCGGTGCACCTGTTATATTGCTAAGGAATATAGATCCGAAGATCGGTTTGGGCAGTGGAACATGATTCCAAATATCTTAGATGGCTGATCATGTTCTTGAACTCATAGTTCTAATAGGAAAAAAAGTAGTCGGTAAAAGGTACTTCCTAGGATTCTTATTTATCCATCTGACATAATATGTGTTTAAAATGAGATGCATACAATTTCCATTGGTTGTCGTATTTTCCATGACCATCAATAAAAGCCAAGCACAAGCTCTAAATCAGGTTGAACTCTACCTTCTAAGGTCTATATTTTCGCACGAATAGTTGTATGTGGTGCTATCTAGAGTATCTCGTCAAGCAAGGTTAGAAGATTTTGATAACAGACAAGTATGGTAAATCTCATAGGCATACTATGAATATTGTTTTCAATTTATTGAAAACTACCTTAAGTTCTTTTTTTTTGTATTCTTTGCATTGGACATATGTTTTCTGAGAATATAAAATTTGTAATACATTATAATTAAATCAATCAAATATGTTGTTGTGTTATGTGTGTTTGCTTAATTTTTGTTCATTTTGTGAAATAAAACTATTACACACTCACGAATGCTTTGATCTACAGACACAAAGTTAAATCTTTCCCATGCCCATTCTTAAAAGTTTAAGAAAAAATTATTAATTAATACTATTATGTTCACCGTTCATGTCTTTAGTTGTATAAATTTTCCAAAAGCAACACCATTTTTTATTACAATGTTTTATACAACATTGGTTTACACATTAAACCTTCTAATAAATGATTTACGAACTAATTGTTCTATTGTACACAACTTTTCATACTTATACAATTTTATTACGTATAGCCAAATATATACTATAATCTCACGCATGGCGCATGGCGCATGTCAAAATCTAGTATACATTTATTTTGTATGCGTTTTACTTTGCATCTTGTTTTTCCAGCCAGGTAGACTTTTAATTTAGCAATAAGCGAACAACATCCAGATGATGTGTCTAGATAAGGAAACGAACAACTCCTTAGCTTCAAAATCGAGCTGCAATAAAAAAAAATAGTTTGTAAAAGTTGACATTTTTTGTAACTTGCCTAAACACACCTTGTTTAAATTTTGAATTCGGTTATGATATTAATAGCTAATCATAATATTGGTGATATTTAAGATTTATGAATTCCCTTTATTTTTGTTTAGTTTTTAATATAGAAAATGTGATTATATTATTATTTACAAATTTTATCATTACAATTTATTATATACACATAAGAACGTTAAAAGTGCATTGTTGACGAGAAGGTTTTTGAGGACTTCTACACAAGTTTAAATTTATAAACCTAGAAGCTAAAACCTCACTAAACCGCAAGAAACCGTTTGCTAGGTTGTAGTACAAAAGTTTATCATCCAAGGATTAGAAGGGGTATAAGCTAGAACTAAAGAAAAGAGAAAACACTAAAAGTCTAAGTCTTGGAAAATCAATTAAAAATGGGGTGTGACTAATCTCAAATCAATCTAGGATAAACATAAGGAAACATAATTGAAATGTATAAAGAAAGGTTTAATTAAGGCAAGCAATAAGTAAAACACAAGAAAGTTGCAAACTTTAACTCTTAACAATAATAAAAACCCAATCTTGAGACATATAAATTGGTTCGGACTCAATCTAGAACTACAATTGATCTAGTCTAAGCTTTATTAAATGATTAAAACGATTCCTAGGCCAAAGATCCCGTCATTATCGATCTACTCACTCTTATGACGAAGATTTATTCACTATTACAAGACTCAACTCTCGCTTCTAGTCTATCAAAACATGCAAGTGACAGTAATCTACAAGTCCCGTTAGCCATCAATCACCTATGATACTATACTCTCGAGAGCCAAGATGAAAAACATAAGTTTTGTTCTCTCAATCATTTCATCGAACACTTACTAGGCATCGATGAGCAAGCATGATTCTTTTGATGATCTAAACAAAAACCTAGTAAGAATATATGCCACAACCTACCCTATTATCTATTATAATCCTAGATCTAACCCTAGCCAACTGCATCTCAATATCCTAAATAAATCTACTCACTAAGATCCATGGAAATCCAAAGAAAAAGTTTAGGTCTTTGAGCTTCCATAATCTTTGATTTAAAAATTAAAAGAGATAAAAGAAGAAGAGAGACAAAATATTAAAATATGAATGATCCGAAGTATTACAAGGTTTTATCTTGATTAGAGACCTAAAACCCTTTTAAAAATCACAAATTGCAAAAGTTATGAAAAGAGACTGAAAATTTATGTTCTTGATGAGTTTAGAGGGCTATTTATACAATTTGGATGAGGAGTTCCCCTAGAGGCAAAACCAGTCGAGTTCAGCGAGCTATCAACCTCATGCTGCATACTATCGACCTGGTTGGTCGATATTAGGCATTATGGGAAGATTCTATGCCTATGCTTTGACCTATCGACCTCATGCAGCTCACATCGACCTGCTAGGTCGATAGCACACAAATGGGCAGTCTCTTGCTTCTTATTTGCTCAATAGCTTACTCCTTTACTTCCACCTTCTCCATATCCATTTGACTTCTCTTCCTCTTGATTGTTGACCGAAATTCAAACTAGAATTCATCCATAAATCTTCGTATTGAGCCTCACCAAAACTGCAACAAAAAATTCAAAAAGATGTGTGCAAATGTAACAAATCGTAAATATAGACTCAACTCCTAAACTACATGAATTCTAGTGACTAAATGCATTCTTTACAACATAAATGTGGTAGAAACATGACTAAAATGAACCCAAGGATTCATGATAATGTATACACATCAGCTCTCTCTCGGGCTTTTCTTTTGTTTGTTCTCAAGCAAACAACAAAGACCAAGTCCAGAAGCAAGGTTTTAAGGTGGGAACTTAAAACTACAATAGAAAGAGATGTAATATTGCTCAATATCCTAAAGAGAAGTATAATGGTGCAAAGCTCATCTAAGAATCCATGTACTTCGCAATTATCATCACAAAAACAACTCTTAGAATCTAAAATAAGCATCCATAAACCATTCTATTGCCAATTCCCTTTTACATTCAATTAAGTGTGAGTTTTTTACCTATGGGAAATGTATTTTATCCATTATGTTTGGTGCTTTTGAAAGGTTTTATGTGCGAAGAAGTGTTTGAAAAAATGATTCATTCAATTTTTGGTTGTTTCTCTCGACAAATAGTGCAAGACAATAGGCAAAAGCATGATGGTAGCCGAACAATTTATGCTTACAAAGCTAATACTTCCTCTAACTGTTCTCACCCAACACTTCGTAAAAATCTACACACAACCTTAAGATGTTTTTCTTCTTAGTACTAAAACCATAAACCTTTTCATTCGTTAAACATACAAACTCTTTATTTTCTTTTTGTTGAAACTTTCTTAGAGCTCTTTATTTCTTAGCTACTAATTTTTTTTTAATCCTTAGAACCACTATTATAATCACTTCTTTGATTTTTTTTCTTTTATTCTTTTTAAACAAGAGTGAACTCTCTAGATTTTCTTACTTTTAGTTTATAAGGACAGAACTTATGCTTTTTTCTAATCTCTAGTCTCTTTCTTTTCACTTCTTTTCTTTCTCTTGTTTTGAATTTTATTTTCCCCTTTTGTTTTTCCCTTATGCACAAACTAGGATCTTGTATACAGTGAATAACATATACTTGTCAGAATCTACACAAATCATTCACAAAACTTAATCAACCCGAAACCACTAAAGATTTTCTCCTCTTAAGAACCTAGTAAACCTTAAATGAGGCTAGCTCTAATGAAGTATCATCTTTGTCTTTCAAATTCAATTCACTTGGAATTTTGAATGTGTGTGCAGTTTCCAAAAGAGGCCACACATTATAATTTATTAGGGGGTTTGAAGAAAAGGTTCAAGGGTAAGGTCACTACTCTAATGATGAGAATAACCACTTGAGCTAAGAAAGGATGGTTAAAACAGTCAAAACATAGCTCAAGTGTTAGTGTTTTACCATGGTCAAGCATAACAAAGCCTATAAACAAGATTCTAAATTTCATTTAAGTTCTTCTTAGATAGGAATTGGTTCAAGAGATTGTCTACTTTAACATTCACAAAAACCTTCAAGTGGTTAATTTTAAGCATGAATTTTTCAAAAACTCAAAGTGGTTTATGAAACATTGTACTTCTAATGAAGGCATTTATCATTAGACAACTCTAATATATCTACAAGGCAATCATATCATTGTTCCCTATGCAAATGCAATCATATATGCACTAACCACATAGTTTAAACAAATGAATTCAAACTACATTAAATGCTTTGAAATCAAGTTGAAAACTTTTAAATTTTTAGAAACTTTTCAATTTTTTGTGTTTTTTACAAAACTTAACTATTTACAATGCATGACCCAAGGATGATTAAAAGAAAACATCAAAATGAAAAATAAACATTAGAAAAAAAACTCCTCCCCTGAACTTAAACTTTACCATCCCGGTGAATCCTAAGCCGTGAGATTGACTTTTAAAAACAAGTGAAAAACCGAAAAATTTAAAATTAAAACAAGAAATGGTATGAATAAAGGAATAGAGGGATACCTTTGTACACTCATTTGTATGAGGGTCATCTCAATGAGAGGATGAATAGGAGTTGGCATGGCACTTGGACCTCCTTGGTCTTGATGATGATGGGCCGATGGAGTCTTTGTCGTGCCTTCTCAGTGATGGCTCTTGATAGGACGCTCTTGGCTAGTTAATATCCATTATTTTCTCTTGTGGTTCCCGAATTGTTGAGGGCTGTTGAGCAATGGAGTGTCTTGGCTTTTGAAAATCAAAATCGACCAAGTCATTGTCTTCAATTTTCTTCTCGCTTGAAGTAGCATAGCGATTATACTTCTCATTTCTCTTCACTCTTTTGTAAAGTTTAGTTAAGAAGTTCCCTTGCTTATTGACTTCTTGTCTACTTTCTTCTCAAGGGATATTTCATATTCACTTCGTTGATAATCCAATGGGGGCTCCTCTTGTTAGTAGTTGAACCTGAGAGTATACACCTCTTCTTGTTGAGATTATTGCTCGATGGGGTAAGACTTATAAAGTCTTGGATCACTTGGGAGTATGTGGCATCTCACTCATAGATGGCAAGGGAGTTAGAATGAGAGAATTTTATCCTTTATCGTGGTGGTTTTCTCTTGTAGTGGTAAGTAGCAAGCCTTTCTTTTCCTCTCCTCATTCATGAACAAATAGATGACTTAGGTGTAGATTGAACCATGATAACCATAAAGAAATCCCTCTTCCACCAAGTGCTTCATAGCCATGTGTTCTTTTCCTTCTAATCTCCTAAACTCTCTAATGTTTACACCCAATCGATGGAACGATGGTGTACGAAATCCATCAATAATTATTAAAGGCTTCTTGGTTGATCTCGTTCTACATTTTTATCCAAGCATTCGGGCGATGAAAATATAGATGTTGTTCACATAATCCCTAAAGTTTTTGTCCGTTATCCTTCCGCTTGGTGCTTTCATGATGGTTTTAACTCCTTGAAAGAGTAGATTGAGCGCCAACCTACTTACCGAGCTCGTGCATTGTGAGCTAAGAAAGTGTTTCTAAGAAGCTTTAAAGGTAAAATATTATAGGATTTTGCATCTTTATTAGCTTAGTCAATCTTGGATCATAAGACCCAAAGGTTATTTTATCACAAGGTAATCGAACCCTTACTTGGTTTACAAAAGAAATTCTTAACTAAGATTTATCATACCAACTAGAGTACAAAAGAAATTCTTAACTAAGGCTTATCTTCATCATACCAACTAGAGTATGTCACATTGCTTGGTTCTTTTGTTGCCATTTTTGATTCCTAAATAAGTTTGTAAACATTGTGAGCTTTTAAGATTTGAAGAATGAATAAAATTATTTAAGAAGGATTTAGCTTTAAATTGAATATAACATTCAAACACAAAACAATATTTTTTCGATTTTTAGCAAGAGTCTTAACCAAATCATCAAGCTAAATGCTATGTAAATTGAAAAGAATTGAACTGAGAATTTTCTCTAAATTTTCCTAAAATAATTGGCCATAATAAGCAATCCAAGACTTAGCATTTTCAATTTCTCACAAGCAACTGAATAATTAGCACTGTTTTGAATGAGATTCTTACAAAAAACTACCAAGAGAATTTTCACATTAATCATTTCAAAGATCTTTCCTAAATTTAGACAATTTTGCACTTAATATAAGTTGTCCAAATTCAACAATAATGAACCAAAGTCAAGTCTTTTAACAATTAGAACAATTAAATCAAGCATCAAACCAATATAACAATGTATGCCAAATGAAATAATAATTCAAAAGTCCTTCCTTTTAAGACTTTAAAATTGAAAACTACATGCATAAAAGACAAGTTGGAAAAATTGCAAACTCATTGAACTCTTCATGGTTACTAAGCATATACATCATCAACTTTCCTTAGGAACCATCTAAATTAAATTTTCCCAAAATTTTCTCTAGAACACTATTCATTTTCATTATTCATCATGAAGAACAATTCTTAATTCAAGATTATTTAGCTGTTTTAAGAAGTTCCTGTGCTTGTAAACTCAAAAACTATGTTATATCTACTAAGATATTCAACAAAGAACATCAATTATACTTCTTAGAGGCAAAATCAAAATTTCTATCTAAGAGGGAAGATGTTTTGGATTTCATACCTTCAGTTCCTTGGTGCATAAAGGAGTATGGAGTGTATATAGCTTCGAGGATGCTTGAAACAAGAGTTGAACTTTTAAATTTTCTCAAATCTCTTCTTAGAATTCAAAGTGATGAGTTCGATTTTTTTAGCTAAAGAGAAGAAAGATAGCTTTTTGAATTCTATATGTGCAAAATGAAGTAGAAATGTTCAAGTTGGAGGTTACTTTCAAAACTGCAAAATTGTCCTGAGAGAATATCTCCTTAACCAATTGGAGAAAATCCTTTTAAGGCACCCTTGAATTTGAAATTAAAATTGGCATGAAAATTAAATTTTAGTTTTGAGAAGATTAGGTACAAAAGTTTTGTAATTGAATCAAAGGCATAAAGTTTTCTTAAAACAATTTTTTGCAAAATCACTCTTGAAGATGTTTAAAATTGTGAAATGCAAAATTTAGTCACTTAATGTAGAAAACATATCTTACCTTTAGGGAATTGTCTTAGTGTTAAGCCACATTGACTCATTGGAAATGTCAATTCCATAATCCTCCTTGGAAATTGATTCTTGCTTCTAATGGTTCTCCTTTGGTACCTTAGCTTGAGCAAAAAGAATGACTTTAAAACAAGATCGTTTCAAGACATAACCATTATTTAGTTTGATAGATAAACTTAAACTTAAAGCATTGAAAATTTAAAAGAGAAAATTTATAACAGTACACTTGTTAATGGTCTTTAGCTTGATCTTTTTTCTCATTTTTCAAACATTGTAGTCATAGATCACCTCCTCATAGCATGGTCCCTTCACAGTCTTCTTCATAGTCCATTCATTGAACTTGAAAAAGTGCTTAACTCTTTTTCCTTTGTAGAAGTTGGGGTTGTAGCTAGCCTAATAGTTGTAAGGTGAGATGATTGGAGTTTTCTTTTCATGAACCAAGTCTTCTTCAATGGAAGCAATCTTGGCTTCTTCTTTCCCGTAGAAACAATCCCAAACTTCATTTTTTTAAAAAAAAATTCTCATAGGCTTTTTCTCCTTGGAATTACTCTTTGACTTAGCTTCTTTTTGGTACACTGTATCGCAATACCCATCATCTCTTTTAGTCTTTAGCATAGGGTATTAGACTCCTTAATCAATTTTCTTTAAGATGAAATCTTTAGAATCGAAGTCTATAATTGCTTTAGTAGTCTTGAGAAATGATGTACCTAGTATCATTGGGAACTTGGCTCGGTTGGACTTGGTGTCCATTTCCACAAATTCACACTTCATTAATGTGTTGTTAACCCCTAGCTAAACAAGCCTCCCCACTGGTACTCTCTTTGAGGCATCCCCTAACAATATCGGATCTAATCCTTTTTTGATTTGGTATTGAAGTCCAAGCTCTTTGACTCGTCCAAGATATACCGCATTCAAGCCTGCTCTATTATCCGCCAATGCATATTCGAAATGATATTTTGTAAGAGCACAAAGAATTACAAATCTTCCTTCAACTTCGCTTTTCTCTAGACTTTTCTCAATCGCTCTAGTTGTTGGAATACTGTTATGTTGCCTAACTTTTTCAACCATATCTCTTCTAGCAATGTCCTTTTGAAGCTTTTCCTTGGCTACTTCATTTTTCTTAGTTTCCTCCTCCCACTCTTTAGGAAAGTCTAGTTGACCATTTTTCTTAAGCTCCTTGTAATGGAACTCAAGGATTTCGTTTTTAAATCGTTGAGGGTAAAGGAGGGTTGATTTGAGAACCAAAGGACTCAATATTGGGAAGTCTTCCTCAATTACTTCTTCTCCTCTAGGCATGTACCTAGGGTATTCTCCTTTTTCTCTTTGTTTAAGATTTCTTTCTTCTTAGCTTCCTTAATACTATCATCACTAGCCTTTTCATCAAACAAAGGCTCTTTCTTCTCCTAATCAAAAATCAGAAACTCCTTCAAGAGATGGAGTGTCTTTCTTCTCATGTTCCTTTCTGTTGGGAACAATAGGTTCATCAAAATATAGATGAGATTCGTCATGACCTTTCTTCTTGATAGGGTGTCAAGTTTCACCCAAAAGACACTACTGCAACAAGTGAACAGCGTAATTGCAGTACTTTAGGTTATCGATCCCACGAGGACTCTAATCTTACACTACGAATTTCAGGATCAATTTTAGCTAAAACAGAAAATAAATAGGTTGTTTGGTTAGTTGAAAAGTAAACGACAACAACTTAAAATAAATAAATGGATGTAAATCAATGGGAAAAAGAGTTAGGCACATAGGACATTCGCAGATAATCATGCATCATAGATTAAACCGATTTATTTAAGGATTAGAAATAATCAACGTCTAGAACTCGAAAACACTAATTTAGTCATCTCCACTTTTGAGGTTCGGGATTCTATGCTAAAGTATTAAGGGACATCGACTTTCGTACGACCTTGTAATAAATAAACATGCATTATATGGATACAAGTTTCGATAAGTTCACTGAGCCAAGATGATCTACTTTTGAAGCATCCTTGTAACTCAGCTTCTCAAACATTTAGTTCAAGTGATTTAACAAGATTTTGGAATAAAATCTATCAATGGACAGGCTACTAGATTCGATGTAGAGTAATCATACATAAAAATCAACCGAGACAGAGACTATATGAATCCCTAATAAAATGCTAGTATCTTATGATAACATGATCTCTTTGAAAAGCCTAAAAACCTAACTAATGAATTACTCAGACATGGGGCATGAAAAACAACAAGAAATCAATGAGAAAAGCATCATAGAATATATCAAGAGTAAAAAAGCTTCTCTATGACCAAGTATGGAATGGATCTCTCCAAAGAACACTAGAAAACTTGAAGAACAAATAAAAGATCTCTCAAAGCTTTTGACGGCTCTCTAACTCCCTGTAAAAATTTGTGGCTCTCAATATTCTAAAGGCTAAAAGTTATTAATAATACTAGGGGTTCTTAAGTCGTTCTTGGTTATGTCGGCTCTTGCGGAATCAAAATCGGTTAAGCGAACCGAAAGATACGAGGCAAAATCTGTCTCTAACCATGAAATGCCTATGTGGCTGGAGAGTGCCAAAAATGGGCACTCAGCCGGTTGTGGCAACTCCATCACCCGGTCTTAGCTCCATCTTTCTCCACTTGCTTCTTTTCCGAGACAGACAGAAATGTCTTCGCTTAAACGCATATCAGCTCTCTAAATGACTTCAAACCAATTTCAATTGAAAGCTAACTCAAAATGACAACTTTTGACCAAATTGAGAGCTTCATCGTTGGCTCTCTGAGGACTAGAAACAAAAGGAGAGACGAGGATAAATAACTCATCCCTGAGTACTAAACTCTACTCGGTCCTGCGGAAGATCCGCTGTGAAATGAGCCTATGCACATACCAAACTACAAGATGTCCAATCTTAGCCTCCTTTGAATACCCGAGCCTAAGTGTCTCATGAGCAAATTGATCCCAAACAGCGTAGGTCGTGTAATTCGAGCTAAACTTGTCTTCATCTAAACACTCCAAATGCAAAATCTCACACAACTCACCAATAGTCAAAGAGTAAGTAGTACCTCTAAATGAGAAAGTGAGAACTCCATCTTAAGTCTTAGCTCAATTTTCCTTGAGATATAAGAGCTCAATAGTGCTAAGGAACTCCTTGGTAAGTGATGTGTATATATTTTCATGTATAATCAGGTTCATTTTAGCTTAGTTTCATCCACTTTTAGGTTATATATATGGCATCTAAGCCCTAGAATGCATTAGTTTGAGTCTAGAGTCTAGTTTAGGAACATTTTTCATTTGCATGCATTTTCTTTGCATTTTGTAGGTGCAACTATGGATGGATCTATGAAGGCTCTAAGGATGGATTCAAGGTGGATTTGGAGCTAAGAAATCAAGGAAAAAAGTAGCAACAGGCTATGGAAGAATTGGGGATCAACAAAGCATCAAAGAGGAGCAAGAAGCCACCAGAACTACTAAAGGAGAGCTCCCATCGACCTCAAGGTCGATGGCTGGCTACCTAATGTCGATGGCTGCCTACATTTCCAGCAAACAACACCCTTGCTGCCAAAGGCAAGCTCCCATCAACCTTGTGCAAGCTCCCATCGACCTTGGATATCGATGGCTGAGTACTTTTGCCCGAAAATGCCCTTTTTAGGGCTTCCTTTATTCTCTCTTTAGTATAAATACCTCCTTATGTTCCACGAACAAAGAGAGATCTTTTTAGACACATTTGAGACACTTCTTGAAACTTGTTTTGAGATCTAAAAACCTTGTAATAACTCTTTTTTTGTTTGAGTGATTTGGATCTTATCTTTCTATATCTATTCTTCTAAATCCATGGGAGCTCAAAGACCCATTTCTTGTCTTTGGATTTCCATGACTTTGAGTGAGTATATCCTTCTTGAATCTTGAGATATGGTAGGATAGGGTTAGATCTAGGGTTGTAATGGATGTTTAGGCTAGATCTTGGCGTATATTTCTACTAGATCTAGTTTAGTTCTAGAAAGTTTATTGTTTGCTCAAAGACGCCTAGAAAGTGGTCGATGAAATGTCTGAGAGAACAAGATCTATATCTTTCACTTGGGCCCATGAGAGTGGATGTTACCTAGGTGATAGATGGGTAGAATATCAAGTAAGTGTCTAGATCCTAAGGAAGAAATGTGGTGGGAACAATTAGAGGAAGTAAATGCTTTGTATGCATAAATTGTTCGACTACCACCTTGCTTTTGCCTAGTGTCTNAAAAATCGAGTGAACCCTCTTCTTTTTACACTTCTTTATATTAAACCCTTCTTTGAACTCCAAAACGAATGGATAAGATACATTTCCCATGAGTAAAGAATTCACGCCTTAGCTTAATCGAATGTAAAAAGGAATTGATGATGAGATAGTCTATGGATGCTTAGCTTAGA
>OVAN01007350.1:0-19810 GCA_900406275.1 Anastatica hierochuntica | reverse complement strand
GGTTTACAATAAATTCCGGTTTACAAAACTAAACCATAATTAAAATAAAATCAAATCAAATCACCACATATGCCCCAAATTGGCTTACACTAAATCAAATGTTAAAGAAAAAACCTAAATCTAAACAAAAAGGCTCAGCCGCCGCCATGAGCATCGCCTCCTCCAGCCGCCATCAAGGCCCACGGAGGCTATGGTGCTCCAATCACCATTAAAATCCTCGTTAGCGTCATGACCATCTTCGCCGGAATCGAGGTCTTTGAGATCATCTTCGAACGACTTCCGAGCAGAGGTTGAGATCCTTTGATGTCTCAACAGATCGTCGAAAGATGAAGCGCAAGGTATCTTGTTTCTATCGTATGAATCTTGCTTCCACTCACGCTTCTTAACGTCTGTGTCAGACATGAGGAGGAGACGAGGTTGAGAGAGATAGGAGAAAATCAGTAAGGATGGAGAGAGATGTGACTTGGGAGTGAAGAAGAAGATGAAGATTCATACAAAAAGAAGAAGAGATGAGAGGTGAAAAAAAAAGAGATGAGAATGAATGTGTCGAGAGAGAAAGAGAGAGAGAAAGAAAAAGAAAAGTAAAGAGGGGAAGAGAAGAAAAATGAGTCGTTGGATTAACACTATCAATGGTCCATATTAAAACAAAGCACAATCCTAGTGTTTAAAAATTAGACAATGAGAATCTTTCTTCCTTTTAGTAAAATATAGTCACAAAATAGTCCAAAAATCATTTATATTAAAATCTCAATCTTTAAACCCTATAATTACTGAGAGGAGCAAGTGGGCCAGTGGTTGCACCACCTCTGCATCCATCTCACGAAACCAGGGTTCGAACCCTGCACCTGCCTCTAGTAAAAAGGAACTATTTGCCACTAGGCTATGATGACAAAAAAAACCCTATAATTACTAGATTGTTGTATATATGAAATTACATTTCAGTAACCTTGATTTTTAAGACTTGTGATTCATTTAAAAATAATAATTACAATAATTTATTTTATTTTGTTTGCAAGAATTTTTTCTAAAGCATTAGCAAATATTAACTTAAAACATAAACAAACACTTAGGGGGGTTATTGAATAGTGTGTTTTAAAGGAATTGGTTGTATTTTGAATTCAAGATCAAATCCCTTGTTATTCAATTATGTATTTGATCAAAGACATTAAAATGCATTGTTATTGGATTGTGTAATTGTTCGAAGTATTTTAAAATACATTAAAAAACCCAATGTTATTCAATATACCATTTAATTTTAAAGGAATATAGGGAGAGTGTATTTTTTTATGTATTATGATGTATTTTGATCCCAAATACAACGGATCGAATCCATTAGAAACTGCCAAAACACTTTCAAACCAAACTACATTAAAATCACTTAAAAGTTTAAATCCAATAACACCCCCTTAATATTATGTAGTATGTAGCAAAAAAAATTCTTCGCTTATAATATAAAATAGTTACAGATGGATTGTTTTATTGGTAAGAATATATATAAAAGTCAATCATTTTACAATAATATAGTTATATCATATACAATTTGAAGAAATACATTGAAATTGTTGCTATATAGTGGCAAAAATGTTACAGATTAAAAAAATAGTCGCAAATTAGTAGCAAATTTAAGACCATTTTGTGACTAAATTAAAAAATATGAGAAAAACCAATCGCTAAACCCTATAATGAAAATGTAGTATAGAAATAGTTGGAAATTTGTTGGTAATTTAAGACTATTTTGTGACTAAATTTTAAATTTTGGAAAAAACAAATCCCTAAACCCTATATTTATAATATGGTATGAAACTAGTCGCAAAATCGTTGGAAATATAAGACTATTTTGTGACTAAATCATAATTTTGGAAAACCCGAATCCCTAAACCCTGTAATTTAATAATAGTATGAAAATAGTTGCAACTTGGTCTGAAATTTAAGACTAATTTATATAGTCTCCATGTAGTCGTTAATTTACTACTATTTTGCCACTATTTTTTTTAGTCTTAAATTTGCGACTAAGTAGCGTCTATAATTATTGTAGTCAGTAATTTGTCACAAGTTGGTAGTAAATTAGTCGCAACTTTTTGTGACTAAATTTTTAGTCACAAAATATAGTCTCAAATTTACAGTTTTCTTGTAGTCGGAGACTCCTTCATCAACCTTATTTAAAACGAGCTATTTAGTATCAAAGTCTATAGAAGCTCTGGTAGTAAGGAGGAATGGCGTTCCTAAGATCAATGGGAATTTGGCTTGGTTGGACTAAGTATCCACAACCACAAAGTCGCACTTAACAAGTGTATTGTTGACCCTTAGCTTCATGTTCTCAAGCCGTCCCATAAGAGTCTTTTTAGATGCATCCCCAAGTAGGATGAGATCCGCTCCTCTTTCGATCTTGTGTTGAAATCCAAGTTTTTTCACGCGGTCTAGTGATATGACATTTAAACTAGCATTGGTATCCGCCAAAGCATCCTCAAAATAGTAATTCTTAAGAGCACATGGAATTAGAAAACTTCCCTCATCATTTCTATTCTCTAGAGTTTTCTCAATGGCTCTAGTTTTTTTGATTCCATTGTCCTTCATGATCTTCTCAACTTTGTCCCGTAAAGAGATAGCCTTTTCCAACTTCTTCTTGACAATATCATTTGTCTTAGCTTCTTCTTCCTATTCCTTGAGAATATCCAAAAGATCTTTCTTCTTGAGTTCTTTGTAATGCAACTCAAGGATTTGCTTCTTAAAGCATTTAGGATATGAAAGTGTGGATTTAAGAACCGAAAGACTCAAAATGGGGAAATCTTCCTCACTCACCTCTTCTCCTCTAGGCATGTACCTAGGAGTTTTTTTTTCTTTTTCTCAAATGTCTCTTTCCTTGTGACATTGAGTTCCTCTTCCTCTTTGAAGCTATCATCCTTCTTAGCTTCCTCCAAAACATCTTCCTTAGTAGCCTTATCAACAAGCAAAGGCTCTTCTTCTTCTTCCTCAATTTCGACACCTCCTTTAGCCAAAAGAGTGTCCACTTCCTCAAGCTCCATTCAAATTGGAGCATATTTCTCTTCAATTTCAAGGTCAATTTCGGCATGACCTTCCTTAAAATCTGGGTTTCCAACCAAATCCACATCAAAGCAATCAACAATCTCATTAAGAGGATTCAAAAATAAATTCTCAAAATAATCAATAATCTTTTCCTCTTCAAGAGTAAAGACAATACCGTCCCATGGTTGAGGAATGTGGTCGATCTCTTCTAAGAAGGCGTTTCAAAAGTTCTTGCTTGATTCTCCCTTCTCTTTAGCTACTCCTTTTCCCTTACGGTCCGAGATCACTTGTTGGAGTTAAGAATTTATTACCTTGACATGTAAAGCGAGAGATTCATGCTTGATACTCATATCACGGTAGATAGACTCTATCTTCATATTCATTTCTCCAAACTTCTTGTTGAGATCTGCTTTTGTCTCGTTTTGTCCTTCTACTAGCTTCTAAAGCATAGCATGATTCTCTTCTTCTTTGGTAGGACGAGTTTGTTGTTGAGGCTTTTGATAGTAGCCTTGCCTAGATTGGTATTGGTACCCTTGTTGGTTTGTCTTCGAAGGATAGACTTGATCTTGTGGATTCTCCACATTAATGCTTCGGTAGGATAAGTTGTTGTTGATTGACTTGTACCCTTAGTTGAAGGGTTTTTCGTAGTACCCTCCTTGTATGTAGCTCAATTCCTCTTTATTCTAAACCTCTTGTAACTCGACTGCGGTTTCCGCAAAGTGAACACTTCTTGTTGTTTGTTGTATGAGCCTATCAACTGTATCACTTAGCTCCTTGATCTTGTCCTCCTTGGATCTTGTGCTTCTCATTGTTCTATCATAGTCATTCCCATCGCAATTGTCACTTGGGGCAAGGTTGTCTATGATCTTCTCTCCTTGCTCGGCGGAAAGACTAGCAAAGCTTCCCGTGAAGGCGGTGTTCAAAGCCAATCGGTAGTTCTCTTGGATGCCTCTATGGAAAATTAGAAGAAGGTTTCCCTTTTTGATACCGTGGTGAGGACAACTCCTTATATATCCGTTGAAGCACTCTCAAGCTTCATAGAGCGATTCCATTCCTCCTTGCTTAAAGGTGGAGATCTCATTCCTAATCTTTGTCGTCCTTTGGGGCGAGAAGAACTTAGCCAAGAATCTCCTCTTACACTCGTCCCATGTTGTGATAGAAGAGGTCTAAACTCCTTTCTCCCATTGAGATGCTTTCTCTCCTAAATAGAATAGAAACAAAGTCAACTTGATGATGTCCTCCGGTCACTCTATTGATTTTCACCATTCCGATCAACCTATCAAAGTTGTCCAAGTGCTCAAGGGGGTTTTCCAACGCAAGACCAAAGAATTTAGCATTTTGCACCATATTGATCAAGTTTGACTTGATCTCAAAATTGTTGTTTCGGATTGGTGGGGGTCTTATACCCATCCTTTCACCATTAGTAAATATCTCATCACCTTCTCCAATCCTCGATTCTTCTCTTTGGAGGTGGAATGGACGGTTTCCTTGGTCTTCTTGACCCACAAAATTCCCCTGATTGAGAGGTTAATTCGTTCTTGTTGAGGGTTCTCCATAGGTGAAGGATTCTCTTGTTTTAACCTCTTGATTCATACCCAATCTTCTTAGATGGGCTTGTCTCTCTCTAGCTCTTCTTTGTTTTGAGTGTTGCCTTTCAATGATTGTTGGATCAATGTCAAGAAGTCTTGTATTTGGCTCACTTCTTGATCTTGTTATCATGTACCTTCACAAATCAAAGAAAATCAACAAAAGAAAGTAAGAAAATTAGATAAAATAAGCAAAAGATAAAATCCTATCCTTGACTACTAGAAATCTCTTTGAAGATCCTACCTAAAGCCTAAATCCCGCAAGAGAACGGGGTCAATCGTAGTACTTTAGGATCGTCAAAGGATTTAGAGGCTTGCGCTAGTAGAACCTAAACAAGGAGAATGCACTAAGGGTTCTAGTCTAGGGGGCGATCTAGTAAGAGATTGTCACACGTCTCTACTAAACCTAATGGAAATCAAAGTCAACCATAGTGGATATGCATAAAAGAAAGCAATAAACAAACTAGGATAAAAGTAAAACAAGAAAAGAGTGAATTTGGATCTAATCAATAAAAAGATAGGATCTTGAGACAATGGTTATGGGTTCGGGATCAATCTAAAGATGTAATGGACATGAGTAAGGCTTTATTGGAGGATCAAAGGTATTCCTAGACCAAGGATCCCTCTATATTCGATCAATCCACTCTCGTGACGGAGATCTATTCACCCCTACACATTACAAGGTTCAACTCTCGTTTTTTTTTTCTTATCTAAACATGTATGTGATAGTGAGACTCAAGCCCTTTTATCCATTTAACACCTTGGTGTCCCTTTGGGCAAACTACTTTCATAGCTCAAGGTGAAAAACATAGATCTAGTTCTCACAAGCATTTCATCGAACACTTTCTAGGCGTCTTTGAGCAAGCAATAAACTTTAAAGAACTAAACTAGATCTTGTAGGAATCTATGCCAAGATCTAGCCTAAACATCAATTACAACCTTAGATCTAACCCTAGCCTACCATACCTCAAGATCCAAGATGGATCTACTCACTAAAAGTCATGGAAATCCAAAGACAAGAAATGGGTCTTTGAGCTCCCATAGTTTTAGAAGAATAGATCTAAAGAAAGAGATGAGAAAGATACGATCCAAATTACTCAAACAAAATAAAGAGTTATTACAAGTTCTTTAGATCTCAAAACAAAGAAAAGAGAAGTGTTCTTGAGCTAAAAAAAATTGTTCTTTGTTCTTGGTACATAAGGGGCTATTTATACTAAGAGAAGTGAGAGAGGAAGCCCTAAAAAGGGTAATATTCGGGTCAATGCTACGCAACATCAACCTCAGGTGGCCTGGCATTGACCTGGGAGGTCGATTCTCCATTAAGTTGGGCAGCAATCTTCCAAGGTAACGCAGCATCGACCCAATGCTACCCAGCATCGACCTCTGGGTCGATGCTAGCTTCCGTTGGCAGCTTCTTGTGGCTTTTAGCTCCTCTTTGATGCCTTGTTTGATCTAAACTTCCTCCATAGTGTTTAGCTCCTTTTGCCATAGTTTTTAGCTCCAATTCCACCTTAGATACACCTCTAGAGCCTTCATAAATCTATCTCCAAGTTGCACCTACAAATGCAAAGAAAATGGTATGCAAATGCAATATGCTCCTAAACTAGACTCTAGACTCAAACTAATGTACTCTAAGAATTATATGCAATATTTACAACCTAAAAGTGGATGAAACTAAGCTAAAATATATCAAAAATATGCATGAAAATATGTACACATCACCTCCGCACCCAACACAAACAAGACTTCAGGATATAGGCCTCCATCCCCATATCCCTGCCAAGCTTACAACACAACTCAGAGATTACGGACCTCCGTCCCCACATCCTCTACCAAGCCTCAGTCCTACATAACACACAATATATATATAGCCACACCATAGAACCTGAGCGCTATCCACCCAAAACCTCTGGTAACCTTGGTCCGCGAAACCAAGTCTCATAGAATCATCTCCTTTGTCACATGCACATATCAATCTGGCGTAATTCTCATACAATACCGGATTAAACTAATGTGATAATTAAAATATAAAAGTACTATGTGAAAGCAATTCTAACATTCATCTAAAATCAAACAAGCAAGACTTCAAACAAACTCAAACAGTATGTTCTGATGCTATACTACGCGATATAGAGTCAATTAGGAAAGCATGAGGAATATAGGGGTCTAGTCTTCACCTTAGTCTTAGGAAAGAGTGGTTGAGAAAGCGGTTTCGGGTTTTTGGAAGCTCAGACGGTCTTTAATTCGGCGGTCAACGGCAGAGCTTCGGCGGTAAAAAGTGGTGGTCAACAACGATAAATGGCGGCGGTGGCTCCGACGACGATTCCGGCGAAGACGACTGTGGCGCGTGGCGAAACTTCTCTCGGTGATTGCGGGCATGTCCGAACTTTGATCGGGACGTGGTCCGCAGCTACGACTTCATTTCGACGAGATCCATCTGATGGTGGTCTTGGATTTCCGATTGGAGCAATGAGTAAAACATTTATGGTTGTTTAAAGCTTCAGGAGGAGAGAGAAAAATGGAGAGTGTATGTTTTCTAGTGGCAGAGATGGTGGTGTGAAGTTTGACGGCTAGGGTTCTCGTTCACGGGTTCAATTTGGCAGAGATGCTCTACAATTTTAATGCTAAATAAATTATGAGCCGTTGTGGCTCTTTAAATAGAGAAAGAGAGAGGGAGGCTAGGGTTTTCTATAAAAAAAGGGCCTAAGCCGGCCTACAGGAAAGTAAAAAAAAATGCTAGCCCATATAGGAGGTTTGGCATGTTACAATTCTCCCCCACTTGAAAAGAATTCATTCTCGAATTCATGGGTTAACTTAACTTCCACTTGATTTTCTCTACTAGCTCGACCAAGCTTTTGTAATCCCTCACCATACAACAGTTTTGAATCTCCAATCGTAAACCCTTGAGAAACCTCCTAATCTGCTCAAGCTCATCCATGGGCCTCCCTGCAAACCTACAAAGTCTACAGAACTCCAACTCATACTCACGCACAAACTGAACGCGCTGACGAAGGTCTTGGAAGGTGTTCTCCTTCTCGTCATTGCTTCCCTGGGAAAGAACTTTCTGGAAAACTCTGCAGTGAAGTCACCATAGGTAAGATCACAGTGCTTGCGGGTCTGCTCTACAACTCCACCCAACCAAACCAAGACATCTCCCCTCAAATTTTGTGTTGCCAAGTCAAGACGAACTCATCCAGACACCTCATGTTATCCAAATTGCCATCAAGCTGCCTTCTCCAACTATCAGCAACAAGGGCATCCACTGAACCCTCAAATGGCTACTAACCCATATCCTTCAGCTCCCTCAAAAGATCCCATTAGGATGGAGCATGGCGGTGACGAACTGGTGGTGGTGGTGGAAGATCCTGCTAACCCACCTGTGGCACATTCTGTTGCACTCTAGCACCACAACGAGCATCCTCAATACCAACTCCCTTCATTTGACCTGCAAATCTCTCACTATACCTCCTCAGCTCCTCCATCTCACCAGAATAATCGACTTGACCTGACATAGGAACAACCACTGGAGAGGCCTGCGAGGTCTGAGGAATCGGGGGAACATATTTTGCAAGCTAACGAGCAACCTCCTCAGCAACTACTCGAGCAACCTCCACTGCCGCAACTCTAGCAGCCTCTTAGCAACTCGCCGCACAGCATCCTGGGCAGCCTGCCAAGCATCCTCCTCTGCGATCCGCCTGACTGCATCTGGATCCAAGTGATGGTCAACGGGCTGTACAACTTGACCCTCACCTCAGAGAACATTCTCAGCCTCGCCCTCACAAGCATCAGCTCAGCCTTCGCCACTTGTGGCCTGGGAACAGGTGATTATAGCTCTATTCCTTTGTGTTATCTAAAAGAAAGGTATAAGCTAATTAGGCTATGAAAGAAACCAGAAAAATTAACGATTAACGGAATGACACCTAACAGACATGTGATATTTTCTTTTTCTTATAAAAAACCCCAATCACAAAAAAAGAGCTTGAAAACCGATTTCGTACGCTTTTCTACTTCCAAAATGCCTCCCGGGTAAGAACCAGGACGGTAAACCGGCTCTGACACTAAACTGTAACACCCATATCATCCTCTCTCGAGAATGTCGTGCCACTTACCCTAACTTGTATCTCAAGTAACTTCATAAATCCATGGATAAACTCTTATTTCTCAAAAACCATTTTTCAATATCCAATAACCAAAATAAACCGAGTCTAACCGAATAAATAAATAAAAATACTTTCAAATAAAATAAAATCTTGTGGATCCCAAAATAGCACCCCGAATCGTCTGGTGTCTCCAACTACTCGTTAGTTGCACCTGAAAGAATAAAACGAAGAGGATGGGGTGAGCAACTTGGAAGTCAATCAGCGAGGTGGGAGATGCTAGGAGAATCATATGTCCACAGACTCGGTTTAAGCACTTCAACCACGTGATCTAATCTTAAAACATGCACACGCACGACACCTAATGCACCTAAGAAATCAAGCAAGGTCCTATCCTATATAATATATAATATGGTGAGATAAGTGAGCGTCTACGCCCCCTGAAGAAACTTCCATTGTATGGTTAAGTGACCATCAACACCGTCCATAGACGCTTTATCGATCCAGACATGGCTACAGAACATCTGATCGACTTGCCTCCGCACCCAACACAAACAAGACTTTGGGATATAGGCCTCCATCACCATATCCCTGCCAAGCTTACAACACAACTTCGAGATTACGAGCCTCCGTCCCCTTAACCTTTGCCAAGCCACAGTCCTACATAATACACAATATATATAGATAGCCACACCGTGGAACCCGAGCGCTACCCCACCTGAATCCCCGGTAACCTCGGTTCGCGGAACCTAGTCTCACGGAATCATCTCATTCGTTACATGCACATATCAACATTATGTAATTTTCATACAATACCGGATTGCCTTAATCTCACAATTAAAATATAAAATTACCATGTGAAAGCAATCCTAACATTCATCTAAAATCATGCAAGCAAGACTCCAAACAAACTCAAATAATATATTTCGGTGCTAAACTACATGAGAAATAGTAAATAAGGAAAGCATGAGGAGTATATGGGTTTAGCCCTCACCTTAGCTTTAGAAAAGAGCGGTTGAGAAAGCGGTTTTGAGTTTTTGGAAGCTCAAATGGTCATTAAATCTATGGTCAACAAGGGCGGCTCTGGTGGTCAACTATGGTCAACGGCAGCGGCGGCGGTGGCTATGACGACGACTCCAGCGAAGACGGCGGTGGCGCTTGGCAAAAATTCTTTCGACGATTTCGGATGTGTCCAAGCTCTGATCGGGATGCGTTTGGCGGCCACGGCTTCGTTTCGATGAGATCTATCAGCTGGAGTTCTCCGACTTCTGATTGGAGAAACAAGCAGAAAGTTATGGCTATTTAAAGCTTTAGGACGAGAGAGAAAGATGGTGAGTGTGAGTTTTCTAGTGGCTGAGATGGTGGTGCGAAGTTTGACAGCTAGGGTTTTTGTTAATGGGTTCAATTTGACAGAGCTTTACTAGGATTTTAGTGCTAAGAATTTATGAGGGGTTGTGGCTCTTTAAATAGAGAAAGAGAGAGAAAGACTAAGGTTTTCGGAAAAAAGGATGAATCGAAGCGGGCCTGCAGAAATATTAAAAAAAGGTTAGCTCATTTAAAAAGTTTGGGATGTTACTGTATATTTGAACAAAATATGATTTCAACAATAATTGAACTTAAATATGAGTGTGTAAGTAACTAGAGTAGAATCTGCATATAGCGCGGATATATTTTTGATTGTATACATGTTTGATTGTATATTATTTTTACATATAGCTATTAGTTACAAATTTTTTATTTTCAAAATGTTCGTATATGATAAAATTAGATTAATTAACTAAAAATATTATGCGTTTAACTAACCTAATTTGTTTGTTTTATATTATTTTAAGTTTTATCATAAAAGATTATTTATTTGTGTAAATAAATACTATAGTGGATACTGTTTTTCTAGAGAATCTTTCAACCGAATATAGTTGCATTAAAATCTTTCAATTAACCTGTCAAAGGAAAATCTTACATTTCCAACCGTTCCACCACTCAAGATATTCACCAAGTCTCTCTCAACCGGCTGTACAAGCTCAGGTTGCAGTATTTCGACAACCAATATGCTAAGTTAAAGAGAAACCGAGACTTTCAATCATCATAAGTTTTAAAAGATTCAACAACAGCACGAAGATCAAGCAGAGACGCAGGAAACTCTTCGTCTCCAATCATAAACGTCCCGCTTCTCCAGTCCTCTGCAAAATTCAATTCACACAAAACCGTAAATGCGAATAGATCTCTACACTAATCCTATAATCAGATTCAAGAATGATTCTTCTTTGAAAAAACCCACAATACAAAGTTCCTCCAAGAGAGAGAACAATCCAAATCGATTTTACAGACAAACTCTAATCTTTTCATTAGATTCAAGAATCGTCTTTCAAGGTAAACAACAGTCAAGAACATACAATGTGACGCAAAGAAGCAAAATTTAAGTACTAAATACAAAAATCAAAGTCCGTGAACCAATCCAGAGACCAATTTCATCGATTGCAAAAAGGTAGTTTCCGATTAAAGAACACAAATTTAAGGAAAAAGGAAGAAACTGTAAGGAGAAAAAGTCAGGAGAAGAAAACATATCAGATCGGAGTTCGACTTACCAGTCGGAATCGGAAATCGCCGGCTATAGATTGCTAGAGGCTCAATTCACTGATTATCCAGACGAGAGAGTTCTTAGATTTAAAACTAAATTATTTTTCTTTTCTTTTCTACTTATTTTCCTTTTTTCAAACCTAAATTAATATAATAGAATAAAAACATTTTAATTAAATCATAAATTATTAATTTTAGGGGTATAATCGGATTTAACTTAATTTAAATTCTATTCTGACAAAATTATGATTCAAAATCCTATAGAGACAAATCTAATTCGAGAATGTCCCATATTTCTAATTTTCTCTTGAATTAATTAGGTTTAATCAAAAATTAAATTGTAAGATAATGAAGATTGTGCTTGTTTTTTTGTCGTATGTAGCCTAATGGCTAAGTAGTTTCTCTCGCTTGAGGCAGGTGCAGGATTCGAACTCTGGTTTTATGAGATGGCAGCAGAGGGAGTGCAACCATTGACCCACTTGCTCCTCTAAGAAGATTGTGTTTGTTTTTTTTTCAACCACACATTAATCAAGAATTGTTTGCCAAATTAGACAGCCAATTCGGATACACAAAATCTACAAAAGCATAATCTTGATAAAAAAAATTGCGGGATCCTTGAGCCAGTCGATCTTCTTGTGTATTCGTCGTAGGTGGGATACGAGACAAAGAGAAGTATGGAAAGTGTCCGCGTAGGAGCTGATAATCCTGAAGTTGCGTATGAAAGGTTGGCCAGTCATCCGGGTGTTGAGTAATGCTTATAAGTTCTGCACAATCGGTTTGGAAGAGTTGGCAATTTACTCTACGGTTTTAAAGTTCTGACATTGCCCATAACAAGGCTTCTAACTCTGAATGGAGCGGGAAGAGACTTCGGCGTTGGCATTTCGTCTGCATCAAAGATTATCTGGTTATCTTTATCTAAGCAGATCCAACCAAATCATGAAGTGGAGTCCCACTGTTTCCAGGAACCATCTATACGAAAAACTAAATCATCAGAGATGGTAGAATCCACCAAAAATTGTTCCTCTTCAGAGGAGGATGAAACTTGTACTTCCTTCCAAGATTGTATCGGTTTAAAAATGAAAATCTTTATTTATTTATTAAACAAAATATTTTAAATTTAAAATTTTTAGAAAATTATTATAAGGATATTCCAACATTTTTCACTAAAAAAAAGATAGACTAATTTGGTGTATCATTTTAAATTTTTTTTAATGTATAAATGGTTTTATTATGATTAAATCAAATAGCAATTTATAGTTGTACTTATCTTTCTCGATATATAAATTAGCATATGTATAAATTTACTAAATTCGTTTCAAATATTTAATAAATTTTATTTATGTTATTCATTTATATTTATTTATATGTTGAATTAGATATTATTTATATATATTATCTATTAAAATATTTAGTAACTACCAGATAAATGAAAATATAATGTTTTTACAATATAGAATTGACGATATATTTACTATGTTATACCTAAGATTGTTCGGAAAAAACCGAGTATGAAAATCCATACCGAATGCGACCCGAAAAATCCAAAACCAAATATGAAAATACATGTGAAAAACCTGAAGGGATTCCATTCTTAATTATTTTGGGTTTCGGGTTTTATATGAACTGAACCTGAAACCCGAAGTAGTATATGGGTGTCATAAACTTTTGTACACATAAACATACATCCCTACCTTTATATCCTTATACCCATATACGTGCCTATGTTAATCCGTAATCTCAAACTCGTATCGCGAAACACCCAGAAAATGAAAAAAATTCCAAACCGAACCAAAACAAGAAACCCGATAAACTTGAAACACTTGAAAAACCCCCCAAAAAATCCAAAAAAATTGAAAAAACCCAAAAAAACTGAACCTGAATTCGAAAAACCTGAAAATACTCTAACTCGAAAAAATATTTGATATTCCTGGGTTTTAATACTTTAAAAACACCCGACCTGAACCAAAAAAAAACCCGAACTAAATTTGAACCGAAGTATTCAAAAACCCAAATGGATTCTATAAGGGCTGGAGTTCGGAACCTGAATCCGAAACGAACCTAATCCAAACACGAATAAGACCGCGAACGCTCTATCCTAAATACACATATGTATTTACACCAAAAAAAAATAAAATTTTCATATATACTATAATATAGATATATTAAATTGATTTATTATAAAACTAATATATGATTTAATATATAGTTTTGTATTGAACGCTATTATATATTTATCAATATTTGTATGCTAACACGTTAACTATACCTGTATAATGCATAAACTGATTAATAGTAATAACATAATTTTGTATAATTTAATTGTACATGAGATTAAGGAATATAACATGAAGTTTATTGTTTTAAATTTGGTAGAGTTTAATTGGGTAGAATTTAATACGGCATATTAATAGTCTAGTTATATATTTATATTAATTTGTTAAGTTACTAAGGAATTGGTCCAAATAAACTTTGTAAGGTAGATTTTTTAGAATGATTCTATTTTGGTAGAGTAGCTATAATTTACTCGTGTTAGAACAAATAAAGCTGAAGAATTTATTATGGGTAACTTTAAACGAAAATTCTTTTGTATTGTTTAATAAATATTAATGAATGTTATAATTATTTCTAATGAGTTGTGAATACATCTAAATTTCATTGACAACTCTTTTAGATAGATAAAATGTAGGACACTGTTTTAATAGAATAGATTATATGTTATACGATATTTTTTGCATGCATTTGACGTATAGATACTTTTAATAATGCCTAGATCAAATCTCGCCTCTTTGCTTCTAAAAACAGAGCAACCATCTTGAAACACAGGCAAATGGAGCCCAAACTAAAGAGACTAAAGAAACATACCGCTCAAACATAGAGATTATAATTCAATGATCAGAGAGATAACTTGAATGACGGTATTTTAAAAATGGACTATTAAATCTTTAAAAAATCATTATTTCAATATTAATTTTACAATTTTTATTCAGTAAATGTCTAATTATATAAAACTTCAAATTATGATACTCGCGAAACAATACATTTTCAACAGTTAAACCAGTTTCCATAAATTTCCAATATTTTGGAATCATTACTATAAAAGCATTAAGATTGCATGTATTATTCCTTACTTAAAACATACAATTCACTTTTAAATTGTTAATTTAAATATTAAGACTCCGAAAAAGTATTAGGGATGAAATAGCATCCAAATTAACATATTAGAATGGAATTATCCAACGATCCCAGATTATCAGCCACAACTAGCACGAGGAGGGAGAAGTATTTGACACCCTAAATTCAAGGTTTATGGTGTTGGATCAAGTTTTACTCCCATTAAAACATAGTTGTAAGTGTATAGCATCCGTAGTAATATTTAGGGATCGAATCCACGTGGACTAGATATTCACACTTAGAACTCATATGATTTCAGACTAAGCTAAGAAAAATATATGCAATTTTTCACTATTGCATTTAGAGACAAAAAATATGCTCTAGACGATGTTAAAGATACCCGACAAGGATAGTAACAACCAAAATTTCAAGGCGGAAGAGTTTATCACTTTCACTCAAAAATTAGATAATTGGCCCACTCTTTACCTCCTCCTTCAAGATTTTCAAATGCAACGAAGTTATCTTTCAAGAATATTCTTATCTAATAGCCCACGCACAAAAAATTTGCAAGAGGATTTTTTAGCTCGAGAATCTCACATTATTTTCGGTGATTTTACTATTGTAGGAAATTGTAACGTCCCTAACCCGGTTAGGGAGTTAACCAGCCGGTACAAGCCAAATCCTTTCGCAAAACCACTAACTCTCACTTTAGACAACATCTCAAACCAACCTGCAAAACAATTCCCAGGAAAAAAACGGGAAAAAGAGGGGTGAGTGACTTCCCGACAACCAAGTCACTCAGTGAGAGAACACCCTAAGCTACTTCGCCTGAAAACTAGATTGGTCAATAATCTAAACCTAAACCACAACCCCCAAACAAACACGTAAAGTGCTGATCAAGCAATTCCCTAGCAATCATCGATATCATCATCTCACCATAACATCTCACATCACACAATTCCTAACAATCATCTCCGTACAACATCTCACACGTTTTGTTATTCTCACGAGTGTGCTTCATCCGGTGTCTCGGCCGGGGGTGTGCCTTCCTCGGCGATCTCACCCCAAACATCTCACCGGTCTCCAGGGCTCTTCTACCCACTCCTTCGTCCCAAGCACAAGCATACCAGGAAGCATCTCACCAATTAACATGCATAATTCATCTCTTGTGTAATTCTCAAGCAATGCCATTTTATCCCTAACTCATCACTTAGCAGTTCTAGGTTCTCAACATGCAATCACATCCATCTACCTATGTTCGACTTAGCGACCAAACACACATTCACACTCTAGGCGTATAGTAGTATAACTCAATACATAATACAAGCAACATATTCATGTTGATTCATATAGTTCAACATTGGTTGGTTTAACCCTAGATTATCATCCGAACCTAGCCTCCGAAGAACGACTTCGGAATCAACTTCCTTGCGGTGGACAGATTCGCATGATCATCTTCAGAGCCACGCTTCTCCCCTCATATGGATCCGAATCTGGTTTCCCTTTCACCAGTGGATAGATATGATGGTCTATCACCTTTCTACAGAAAACCAACCCAAAAAAATCTCTAGATGAGCCAAACACCCTTTACACCAAAACTAGACAGATCTGAAAAATCCGACAGATTCGCTGTCACTTAGAAACGAAGACATAACTCTGAAAATAACCGTTAACTACAAGATCCGACCATTCAGATTGAAGCCCTAGACGTCCTCTAGCCACAGCAAAAGTTTCGTCTTGATCAGACACCGTTTGATGGCTGATCATCCTCATCTTTCCGTCTGGTCGCAGATCCGATCTGCACTGATACTCCTTGGGAAAACAACCATAACTTTTAGAAGAAATCTCCAAATGACAAACCATTTGTTGGAGATAATAGATCTAAGAGAGGATCACTTTCTGTAGAAAATCCATATCGATCCTTGATTATTTGGTCTGCCGTTCCTCTGTTCTCCCACAACATATCAGTTCTGTCTCAGGAGACTGCATGTACCATCTTCTTCTCTTCTTTTCCTCTCTCTCTCTCTAACTTCGTTTTCTCTCTCTCTGTGACGGCACCAGGAAAAATAAGGGGGAAGCTTTAGGGTTTGATGACTTGAGGGATTAAATAGGGTAGCTTATGGTTTTGGCTTAATGGGTTTTTCTTCTTAAATTTTCAACTGGACCGGATCCTACGGTTCAGGACATTACAGAAATATTCTTCCTAGTTGGGTCACCATTTATAGAGTGAACTATTAATTAATGTGTGGTTGATAAAAAAAGGTAAGAATGCAATTACCTTATTTTAGTTTCAAAATTGGTTGTACTAATTCATTGACTGGGAAGAAAATATAAGCGTATCAAAGTAAAAAAGTGAAGTTAATATAAAATGCAACTATAATCAGTCCGTAAGCTTTTTTTTGTCATCATCCTAGTGGCTTAGTAGTTCCTTAAAAAGAGCATCACTCTGGGTTCGAACCCAGGTAAGTGAGCTTGACCAACAGAGGTGGTAACCACTATACCACTTGTGCCGCTCAATCAGTCCGTAAGCTTCTAAATATTGTTTTTAATCAATGATTTTCTTTAAAATTATAAAATTCATACATTATTAAATTTTGTAATTACTTTTTGCTACCTTTAATTGTTTTTAATTATGCCGTAACATCTTGACTCGTAAATTGGACCTAATTAAAAATGGAAAAAATAGCTCTAAACTCCAAGAAAAAAAATCTAAACCCAACCTTTACGTTCTTTCTAAAGTCTCAAAGATCCCAATATATGTTGGAAGAGAGAGAGAGAATGTCATTTCAATCATATTCGAGACAAACCCAATATGTTGTGGAATAGAAAAGAGTCGGAGAGGCAAAACAGCATAGATCGATATGGAATTCTTACACTAAATGTTCCTCTCTTAGATCAAGATTTATGAGAAAACGGCAGTTCTTAAAGATAGTGTTGTGGCTCGTGGCAGTGTTGCGGGTAAGTGCCTAATCTAATATGTATGGGCTAGGCACAAGGAACCGATCCCTTAGGCGACGGACCGAAATATGGTGGTCAGGACAAGGTTGTGTAGGGTTTGACGTGACGTGATGTGAGAGAACGAACAAGCTCGGGCCGATGGGCATGCTAGACCCGGGGTAATCACTACAAAAAAAACTAACATTTAACATCATTTTATTATTATCATGTATAAAACTGATGTAAAAATTTTAAAAAAATGTTGTACTTAAATCACTTTTTTAAAATGATACTAAAATATTAAAACTTATGTTACTTATTTTTAAGTGATGCTAAAATAGATATTTTAGTATCATTTTAAATATGTGATGCTAAAACTAATATTCTAATGAAATAAAAGGACTAGATCAGAAAATTTCATTAACCCAAACAACTTTAATCAAAAAAACAAAAAAGCCATTCAGCTAAAAAAGAAAAAAAAATCAGCTTTTCTTCCTTTTTTTCTCGTTCACAAACAACCATTCTTCTTCTCATTTTTTTCTTCTTGTCGAGACTCAAATGGATGCAAATCAACCATTCTTCTTCTTCTTCTTCTTCTTCTTCTTCTTCTCCTTCTTGTCGAGAATCTTATCAAATGGATGAGAAAAGAACCATTTAGATGGCAGAGGCAATATATTAATTCTTCGAGGAATCCGCGGAGCTTGGGTTCTATGGAGGAAGCTCTGACGAAGAAGAAGATGATGACGGTTTAACAGTGATTTCTTAATCGGTGATTTCTAATTTCATTTTTATCTCGTTTCGTTGACAAAATTTATTTTGCATGATATCATTGCTTCGTTGATTGTCCGGCTACGTTTCTTGTTTTGCTTGGGCTTTGATTTTTGATGTGAAATCATTTTCCTCTTCTTCTAGCTTTGATCGCTGATTGTTTCTCACAAGATTCTTTGTGAAATCCTTTATTCAATATTTCGCACTTGTAGTTATAGTGTTGGATTTTGTCTTTTCGGCTTTGTAGAAAAATGGGAGCAATAGCATCAACGCTGAAAGACTGTGGTGGGAACAGACGAAAGCCAACAAGCATCTGTGAGGTTTCGGTATATGTACAAGTTTTAAGGATACCAAGATTTGTGGAGTTTTCGCAGGCACTTGGTGATCAATTGTCAAAGAATCCAGTGGAACGCTTGACAGCTTTAAGAACGTGAATTGTAGTGATGGCTAATTGATGTGTCAGTATTTTATTAGGTTTTTAGTACGGTTTTCATTCGAGATCTACGGTTTTTAGTATGTATTCAGATTGTGCAAAAAGGAAGCATTTTGGATGGATTTCAAGCCTCGAAGGAAGTGTTCGTGCAAAGCTGGAAAATACCCAGATTTTTGGACACAGATCGAGCGATCCAAGGACATGGATCAATCGATCCCTGTCCCGATTTTCGGACCGATTTTACGAAGAACCAGACCGAACTTATTTCAGATTGGATTTCATCAAAAAGACCTAGACTCTAGTTTCTCTTTACATTATGTAATTTTCTGACTTTGAGAGAGCTTTGAGAGAGTTTGTAGCTTAAGGAGAAGAATCATCTCCCGTACTTCGAATCTGAGAAGAATTCTGAACCTTATTCTTTGTTTATTGATTAATACAATGATGTCTCTCTTGAAATTGAATTGTGGTTATTCTCTGAACATGAGTGAGTAGTTTAATCGTTGGGTTTATGGTTCTCACAGAGGGGATTCATGATTTGTTGATATAGAATTGCATGTTTAGGGATATTATCTAACGGATCTTCATCTATGGTTAATCGTAATGCATGAAACTGAATTGATCACTTCGTTTCTGATCTTAGGTTGTTTAACTGCTGGAAGGTGAATGTTTATTTAAATGCCTAAAAGAATTATAGATGAGCAATTCTTTTTAAGCCAACGGAAGTTGATGTTTAAGTGAATTGTGAACCTATCAAATTTGTTAGTTTTGCATGACTAGAAATCGAGGGTCAACGGAAGTTAGTCTCGGGGTTTCTAGTGCATAGGACACTGATACTACGGAAGTAGATCAGTTCTAGATTAAAATTTGAGTTCAAGACAGTTCTTAATCTCTTCCCTCATCTGTAGTTTAAGTCAACAATGAAATGTTTGCCTGAGAATACCCGATGCCCAACACTTTTCTGAATTGTTTACAACCCTTCGTTTGCTTGTTGTGTTTATTTGCGCTCATTAATTTCGATATTTGCATCACTCTTAAAGACATCTTTTTAGCCTTAGCCCGCTGTTTGATCTTGATTCTTCGTGTTACTCTTTGGTCTCTGTTGATTCGATCCCGAACCACTACAACGTACATCTGTACGCTTGCAGTGTTATCTCCGGCGAAAACTTGAGCTATCGAGTTTTCTGGCGCCGTTGTCGGGGACCAATAGGGAGTCTTAGAACTTAGGCTCATTGTGTGCCTAAGGCATTTTTCTTTTTTTGTTTTTAATCTCTTCTTTT
>OVAN01007349.1:0-19812 GCA_900406275.1 Anastatica hierochuntica | reverse complement strand
TATATATATATATATATATATATCGTGTATTCGGGTACCCATTCGGTTTCCGGTTCGATTCGGATACCCGAAATATTTTAGTTTAGGAACCGTTCGTGTTTTCGTTCGGGTTTGGGTTGGTTCGATTCCATGTTATTGCGGGTCCGGATCGGGTTTTTGAACCTGGGTTATTTGCCAGCCCTAACGCAGAGTAACACGATTGTATAAAAATCAATTCCAGTGAATATGATTATTGGTTTAATGTCTACTTAATTTTCAGTTTAAACACAACACTCGGAAGCATGCATTTATTATTTGGTTGGCAGTTAATCAAAGACACACTAGCTACGGGAGCAAGAATCTCTCCTTAGAGTAATGGTGTTGCATCTCATTGTATCTATTCAGAATGGAGCAATCAAGTTCTACAAAGTTTTACTTGGTTTTTCATTTTGGGAAATACAAAGTTGGAGAAGTCATGTGAAGTTTGGCTGATCAAGTCCGACCAAGTTTTCTCAGGTTTTCCTTCGTGTGAAGAATGAGAAACTTTAGATTTTGTATTTTGAATTTGCTTTGGAGATTGTGTAGATCTATCTCCTTTATTACTTTTATTGTTTTCCGTTAGAGTAATGGTTCTACTACTTATAAAGAACCATTGTTGTTACAATAATATTATCAAGGAATACAATATCCTTTCCTTGAAATTCTTTTTCTATTTCAAATATCTCTCCTCTTCAATAATATTCTTCATGTTCTTCAATCTTCAATACTAAATTCTTCTCAATTCTAACATGGTTTCAGAGTCTTGAGCTCATATTCTCTCAAATCCTACCCCAAATTCTCACAAATTCTCTGTAAGTTACCGTAAGGTCTTCTCTTAAATTTCTGGGTTTTATTCAAGACTCTTTCTCTTAGTTTCTTCTCTTAAAACTCTCAATCTCTTACACTTTCACAAAGAAATGGACACCTCAAAGATAATAGTTATTCTCGTGGTCTTAAAGGGACCAAATTACCTTATTTGGTCAAGGTTAACCAAAGCAAGTTTGAGTGGAAGAGGGCTTTGAAGTACGTAGAAGAAGAAGCAACTCCAAAGAATACAACTCAAGATGGCCAAGAAAGAGCCATAGTAAAAGCGGTAAAATGGGATCAAGAAGACCAATATATGTTGTCCATTATACACAATTCATTAGAAGTATCAATTCTTGAAGCATATTCCTATTGTGAAAGTGCAAAGGAACTTTGGAAAACTCTCAAGAAAGTGTATGGTAATATCTCCAATCTAAATCGAGTGTTTGAAGTCAAAAGAACTATCAACAACTTGAGACAAAAGGAGATGGAGTTCAATCAATTCTTTGGGAAGCTTAGAAGTCTATGGTCCGAGCTTGACACCCTTAGACCAAGCTCCTATGATCCGGAAATCTTAAGAGAACGACAAGAGCAAGAAAAGGTCTTTAACATGCTCTTGGCTCTAAATTCATCCTACAATGATTTGATCAAATATATTATAAGAGAAGACAAGATTCCGGGTTTAGAATAAGTATGTGCTCTTGTTCAAAAAGAACAAATAACTCACACTCTGTTTAAGAAGGAAGAGAAATTGGTTTCTTTTGGAAAGAAGATGGGAATATCTACAAACAAGAACGCCAAGAAAATACAAGCTAAGAAGGCCAAGAAAATACAATTTAAGGCACAAATTATGGAGGAAAAGCCTTCTCCATCCAAGGCTAAAGGAGTTGAGCACCATTCGGTTCATGGCACATTTATGTATTCAGTCTTCATAAATGAACCGAAGGAAAGGGGAACATGGACAAACACAATCAAGGATAAATAAGAAGGACTTGAATTCATTTTTCAAGGCGGTAAAGCCATTATCTCCTCCAAGAAGTCGGATACACACTCCATTTCCTCTAAGCATATTCTAGTTGATTCTGGAGCTAGTCATCATGGTTAGCAGTATTAGGCCAGCCACTGTAATAGTAACTAGTGGAGACATGGATAAAATAAAAGGAGTAGGAAGCCTCAATTTATTTGATAAGAAATCGGATGCTTTCCATATACCTCGCTTTACATCTAAGTTTCTCCCCGTTCAGAAAACCACGGTTGACTTTTGAATTATCAAGTGGTTTTTCAGCCTAATGATGTTGAGTTTCAAGATATTAAGACAGGAAAAGTGCTTGCAGAAGGTCATAGCCAAGATGGATTATACCACCTCAATTCAACTAAGATTTCTAATCCCTCCACATCTACGTCGTTATGCATGACTAGTACTTCCTTGGGTGAAAGCACTATTTGGCATGCTAGATTAGGCCACTCTCATACTCGTGCATTGGAAATCATGATGCCCAAAATGTCATTCAATCGTTTAGAAAGTGAAGCATGCATCCTAGTGAAGCATTGCAAGTCGGTTTTTCCAATATCCAACACTATCTATGAGAAATGCTTTGACTTGATGCATTCGGATGTATGGACCTCTTTATGTGTTTCTAAAGATAACCATAATTACTCTGTCATATTTATAGAGGAGAAATCGAAGTACACATGGATTACATTGCTTCCTTCCAAAGATAGGGTATTAGAGGCATTAATGAACTTTCAAGCTTATGTCATTAACCACTTTAATGCAAATGTGAAGGCATTAAGGTCAGATAATAAGGTGAGTATACAAGCAATGCATTCAAGAATCACTTGGCTAAGCATGGAATAGTACACCAAACAAGTTTCCATACACACCTCAACAAAATGGAGTGACCGAGAGAAAAAATAGACACTTGATGGAAGTGACGAGATCAATGATGTTTCTCAACAACGTGCCAAAGAGGTTTTGGGGAGATGTCGTAGTGACAACTTGCTATCTCATCAACCGAACCCCCACCAAAGTACTTCAAGACATCTCGCCATATGAGGTACTAAACAAACTCAAGTCCTCTATTAACCACTTACGTGTGTTTGGTTGTGTATATTTTGTTCTAGTTCCCAGAGAATTAAGGAACAAGCTAGAGGCTAAGATCACAAAAGTTATGTTCCTGGGATATTCTACCACTCAAAGGGGCTACAAATGTTATGATCAGGAAACTAGAAGGGTAATGGTGCCTAGAGAGATCTAGTTCATAAAGAACCAAAGGTACTATGACAAGAAGAATTGAGAGGAGCTTAAGGATCTATCCCACACATCTAGCCGAGAAACTAGCCTTAGAATCCTAATGGAGCATATTGGCATCAGCCATACCAAAGAAAAAGAAGTGGCTACGACTCCCTTCGCACTTCAAGAACAATCTCACCTTAATCACGAGGGGGAAAATGAAAATGAACCCGTGACACATACTCATGATGAAGAAGGATTTGAAAATAGTGCTAAAGAAGGAGGTGAATCCGAAATACAAGTTCAAGAGGAAGGTTCATTAAGTCATGATCAAGATGGAATTCAAGAAGATAAGCATGTTGAAGAGGTTCTACTCCTAAGGAAAAGCACAAGGATAAGGAAACTATCAAAGTGGGTAGTCACAAGGGTGTATTACAATTATGAGGTTGTGGCTCATCCAATTAAAGTTACTTGCTCTCTAGTTGTGTATCCTCAAGAGCATCAAGTCTTCATGGTAAACTTGGATGAAGGATACATACCAAAGACTTATGAAGAGGCCAAAGAACATAAGGTTTGGAGAGATGTTGTGAGTAATGAGCACAATGCCATGGAGGTGAATGAAACTTGGTTTGAATCCGAGCTACATCAGAGAAAGAAAGCCATTTCAAGCAAATGGGTCTTCACCATCAAGTACAAAAGTGATGGAACCATTGAGAGGCACAAGACTAGATTAGTAGCAAGAGGATTCACTCAAGTATATGGAGAGGACAATATTGATATATTTGCACCCATGGCCAACCTACACACCATTCGTATTGTGCTTCACTTGCTACCAACTTAGATTGAGATTTTTGACCAATGAATGTCAAAAATGCATTTCTACAAGGAGAACTAGAAGATGAAATGTATATACATCCTCCTCCAATCCTAGAGCACATTATAAAACCCAGAAATGTGTTACGGTTAAAGAAGGCTATCTACAGACTCAAAATATCATCAAGAGCATGGTACCACAAACTAAGCACCACGCTCAATGGGAGAAGCTTGATGAGATCCGAGGCGGACCACACACTATTCACCTTACCAAGTCCGAAGGGTATAGTGGTGATTCTTGTGTATGTAGATGACATGATAATCATCGGAAGCGGCAAAGAAGGTGTACAAGACACCAAGTTATATCTTAAATCCATCTTTGACATTAAAGATTTGGGTGAGCTAAAATACTTCCTAGGATTAGAAGTATGCCAATCTAAAGGGGGGGTTGTTTCTATCTCAACGGAAGTACACATTTGATTTGTTGAATGAGTTAGGTACACTTGGAGGAAGAATAGCTAAGACTCCACTTGAAGATGGTTACAAAGTCTTGGGTGAGGGGTAGTATGAAGACAAGTCATTTCAAGATGCTAAGCTATATAGGAGAATGCTGGAAAACTCATTTATCTTACCATTATAAGACCGGACATTTGTTTTTCCGTGAACCAAGTAAGCCAACACATGCAAGCACCAAAGATACATCATTGGAACATGGTAGAGAGGATCATTAGTTACTTGAGCGGGACATCTGAATAAGGAATATGGATGGGAAGCAACAAGAATACCGAGATTGTTGGATATTGTGATGCAGATTGGGCCGGTGATAGAAGTGATAGGAAGTCAACAACCGGATATTATACATTCATTGGAGACAATCTAGTCATTTGGAAGAGCAAGAAGCAAAAGGTTGTGTCATGTTCAAGTGTCGAAGCCGAATATAGAGCAATGAGGAAGCTCACCAGTGAGCTAGTTTGGATCAAGTTTGACCATAGTAAGGTCCTATAGTCAAGCTTTAGGGGAGTATTGAGAATGGAGCAATCAAGTTCTACCTGATTCTCTATTCTGGGAAATACAGAGTTGGAGAAGTCATGTGAAGTTGGGCTGATCAAGTCCAACCAAGTTTTCCCAGGTTTTCCTCCGTGTGAAGAGTGGAAAACTTTGGATTTTGAATTTTGAATTTGTTTTGGAGATTGTGTAGATCTATCTCCTTTATTATTTTTATTATTTTCCTTTAGAGTAATGGTTCTACTACTTATAAAGAACCATTGTTGTTAAAATAATCTTATCAAGAATACAATATTCTTTCCTTGAAATTTTCTTTCTATTTTAAACTCTCTCTCTTCTTTAGCAATATTCTTCATGTTCTTCAATTCTCAATACTAAATCCTTCTAAATTTTAACAGTATCATCAGCTCATCATTATTTGAAATTTGAAGTCATTTCTTTTTTATTATCCCTATTCCGGCCACATTTGGAGCTATGTATGTTGTAAAATCCGGACCAGAAAGAGCAGGTTTGCACCTAATAATTTGAGAAATAGTAAAACGAGTGAATACCATATTTACGTGGAAAACCCCAAAAGGACAAGAACCACAGAAAAGACAGAAGAATTTATTATAAGAAAAATAATAGGAGTTACAACCTCTCAATTATAACGGAGAAAACAATTTATTTATCTCTCGTTATAATTAGAGAAATAACCAAACTCTCTAACTAATTTTCTCTCACCCGATCTCAAATACTCCGAGAATTTAAACGGATAAAATTATTTAACAGAAGAAAAATATTTTTCTTTCCTTCACATTGTTCTTATTCTTCTTCTTCTTATGATTTTGGGATGTAGGTTATTTGAAATGATTTTGCTGTCACCCTTCATCACATATTTATAGATCCAAAGGTGACTTTGGTGAGCCAACATTATTGACAAAACAATTGTGTTTTGTTGAATTTCTCCACCGTCCAAGCCGTATTTGTTTATTAACAGTCTCCTACTTGAAGATTTGATTGATTCTCAATCGGTGTTTTCTTGGGTACTGTACATCATGTACATTGGGCTCCCAACTGCAGTTGACTGCTTCTGTCAAGAACTTCTTTTCTAATCTTGCAGCTCCCAACATTGCTCTTGTTCTTTCCAATATAGTCATGTTCATCTGCTGTGCCACTCCATTTTGTTGAGAAGTGTATGAGGTATTGAACTGCATTTTGATGCCTTTGTCTTTATATAATTTGCTAAAGTCATCACTGGAATATTCACCTCAATTATCTGACCTCAAGCACTTGATCTTTGATGTGTACATATTTTCATGCATTCTAGAGCTTATTTTATCCATATTTTGATAGCTTTTAGGTTGTATATACTGCATTTAACTGTTGGAATCCATCTTGTTTATAAGTTGAGTCTAGTTTAGGATTTTCGTCTTTGCATTGCATTCTTTTGCATTTGTAAGTATAACCTTTGGATGAGCAACTCGAGAGCTTGGGATGATGGATTCTTGATGCTTAAATGGTGAAGAAACAAAGAGAATCAAGAGCCAAGTGCAAGTGGAGAAGAGGAGTATATGCAAATAATACGCCATTCTGACGGCAATTGAAAATGCAAGAAGATGGAGCCTAGCTGACGGTCCAACCCCTTCTGGCTGGCGGTCCAAAACCTTCCCTAGACCGCCAGCCAGCCAACAAACAACCCTGGCAGTTGGAGGGGCTCTGGCTGGCGGTCTAAAACGCCAAACCCAGACCGCCAACCCCTTTTAAACAACTTAAAACCATGGGTTTTGACCCAGTTTGTCCCGGGTCGACCCGACCCAAACCCCTATTTATATATATACTCTTCTAAAATTGTTTAAACCTAAGACCCGAACCCCTATTTGTATATATACTCTTCTAAAATTGTTTAAACTTAAGTCTTTTCTTCCTCTTTGCTTTTTTGGATCCAACAAAACCTTTGTGAATCTTTTTGTTTCAATTAAAGTTTTAATCTTTCCTATCTTTTCTTGTTTACTTATCATGATTATGGATTTATTACATGTTCATTCAATGATTAGGTCCATGATTAGTGAGTAGTCATTCTTGTGATTCATGAGTTAGGTAGATTAGGTTAGATCTAGGTGTGATTAAGATTGCTAAGGGTTAGATTCATATAGATTCATATGTTTAGAGAATATTTAATGCTAGATTAGGCTTGACAAACCCAAATTTAGACCTTTAGGATTTTGTGCGCGAAAGGTGTTCAACAAGATGCCTAAGAGAATTTTAAACATGCTTTTCATTCTTAGCTTATGGGAATAGATTATTAAGGTCAATTGTATACTTTATGGCTTGTGTTTAATGATTGATGAATGCTAGATCACTATCGGGAGATTGAATTGACTTGGGATTTATCAAATGGATTAGTATCATGGGAATGAACTAATTGATCTTTGCTTTGTCTTTGAATGGTGTGTTCATTCCTTAATCCTTGCATCTTGGTTACATTTAGGTTGCCTAATCGATTTCTTAGCTCATGAATCGCATTTCTTCATATCTAAATCTCAAATATCATCCCTTTTACTTGTTTGTTTTGTTCTTGTTTTTTTTTGTATCTTTTCTTGTTTTTCTTATTGAACTTTCAAAACCATTACTTTTATTAGGTTTAGCTTATCATAGATTCTATGTAGCTTAATGCGTTAGAGTTTGGTCCTTGTGGATTGATCCCGTCACTATACTTCAAGAGACCACCGTGCTATTGCGGTTAAGTCCAGGTTTAATCTCGGTAGAGAACTAGAAATTATCTCATCAATATTCTTCTCGGATTTAAGTTTCACTCATGCTTTGAAAACAAAAAACACATCTCTCTTACTCTTGATAAGATACACCCAACACCTCTTGGAGTAGTTATCGATGAAGGACACAAAGTACTTCGCTCCTCCTAGTGATATAACTGGTGCTTGCCACACATCAGAGTGAAACCAATTACATAACAACTTTACTTTTAGAATTTGATGTACTAAACTTCAACTGATGTTGCTTGCATATTACACAATACCCACAATAGAGTAGTGATGTCTTTGTGATACCTGGAAGTAACTTCTTCTCTTAAAAAATTTTCATGCCTTGTTCAGACACATGCCTAAGTTTCTGATGCCACACTTATGTAGCTTTCTCACTAGTATTGCTTGAAGCAACAAATGCTTATGCTTCTGGTAGACTTTCTCCTTTTAACATGTATAACTTTGCAGTTATCTTTTCTCCTTTCATAAGCACAAGTGGTTCTCTAATTACTTTTAGAGTTCCATGCTCAATTTAAAATTTGCAGCCGAGATCATCAGTTTGCCCCACAGATAACAAATTCTTTTTCAGGCCTTCCACATGGTGCACCTCATGAATAATACGAATTGTACCATCACACATCTTCATTTTAATGGACCCGGTTCCAACAATCTCAAGTTCATGATCATTGCAACTGAACACAGATCCTCATGAGATGGATTAATATTTATGGAACCATTCTCTTCTAGAGGTCATATTGTATGTAGCTCCTGAGTCGAACAACCATACATCAATGAACCTTCTTTTGTTTTCACTTGAAATTGCTGCTTCACAGCACATAACTACTCCATTATCTGAAGTTTTTGCTACATTTCTTTGGGGATTGAAATTTTTAAATCCCAAAAATTCTTGTTCAAGTGACCCTTCTTGCCATAATGGTAGCATTTAAAAGTCTTCTTACTTTTTTGATTGTGATCCACCATGTTTATAACACCCACTTGAGCCATGCTCCATTGATCTCCCTCTCATCAACGCCAATGCCTCTACTTGTGAATTTTCTCATTTGTCTTCTTTACTTTTGTACCGAATTTTTTTTTGTAATCGTAGCTGCAAGATCGTCAACGACTAGATTGTCGGTGGAGATATTATTTGTTAAGTTGATGATGAGTTGATTATATGAATTTGGTAGACTTTTAAGTAGAAGCTCAACATGTTCCTATGATTATTCTTTATAACTCAACGAAGTGAGTTAAGAAAAGAAAGTATTCAAGGCATTGATGTGCTCCGTCACTGAAGTTGATTCCGCCATCCGAAAGAGTATACAACTTCCTCTTAAGGAAAATTACTGATGTTGAATTTTTCAATCTCAAATTTTGTCTCCATTGCTTTTTCCAGAACTTGGCTTTGATACCACTTGTTGTAAAAACCGGACCGGAAAGAGCAGGGTCACTGCTAATAATTTGAGATATAGTGAAACGAGATATCAAGGGATTTATGTGGGAAACCCCAAAAGGATAAAAATCACGGACAAGGCAAAAAAATTTATTACAAGGAAAATAATAGGAGTTTCAACCTCTTAGTTATAACGGAGAAAACAATTAATTTATCTCGTTATAACCGGAGAATAACCAAACTCTCTAAATAATTTTCTCTCATCCGATCTCAAATACCCCCGAAAAAATTAAATAGAAGAAAATATCTAACGGAAAAATAATAATTTCCTCTCCTTCACGTTCCTCTCTCACACTTTTCTTCTTCTTCTTCTTATGATTTTGGGATGTAGTTGATTTGCGACGATTTTTCTCTCACCCTTCATCACATAGTTATAAATCCAAGGATGAGTTTGGTGAGCCAACGTTATTGACAAAACAAGTGTGTTTTGTTGAATTTCTCCACCGTCCAAATACGACACTGTCCAAGCCGTATTTATTTAATAACAATGTAGCGTTTGGGCTCTTAAGATCATATTTCACCTTTGATTGGGATACACTTATGGATCTCCTCGCGACAGCTAACCTCGACAAGCAACATTAGATTCTTCTCAAGCTTGCTTTTCAAAATTCAATTAATAATCTGGTCCAAATGTAACCGGTGAAGACATGGATATAGGAGAGATACACTCGGTTATATATTATTCCTTGTATCTAGGAGTAGCATGTTATAGTTAGTATATAGATAGTATATAGATAGTGTTGATGTCTATCTTAGATCTATCGTATCTCTTCTTGTGTATATATAATGTACTCTGCTTCTTCATTAATATATACAAACATTATCAATCTCCACATGGTATCAGAGTGATTCCTGTTAACGCAATAGATACTTTCTCAATTCATTCTCATTCCTCACTAGAATCCACACCTACCTCTTCCTTGTGAATGACTCCGCCAACATCAACATTGCATATCCTCAAAACACGATCTCAACAATAAACATGGTTAATATAACCAAGATTTCATCAACCAATTACCTTACTTGGAGCGTTCAAATCACCTCTCTTCTTAGAGGTTATGATCTAGCTCAATTTATTGATAATACAACGATCAAACCACTACCAACCATCACTATCAATGCAGTAACGACTACGAATCCGGCTTTCCAAGCTTGGAATCATAAAGATAGTCTTCTCTTCTCTGCACAATGGGAGCAATCGAAACTCCTCTGCAACCTCTTATCTCCACGTCCAAATAAGCTCTTGAAGCTTGGAACACTCTTTCTTCCACCTATGGAAAACCAACAAGGGGCCACATTAAACAACTTAAGCAACAACTAAAACTTTTTGTTAAAGGAAAAAAAAATTGATGGCTATATGCAACTCATGAAGACGAAGGCAGATGCTCTTGCCTTACTCTGAAGTCATGTTGACCTTGAAGATCTCACCGATATCATCTTAGATGGGCTCGGTGAAGAGTACAAGTCTGTCATCGAATCAATCCCCATCAGGGACACTCCCATCTCCTTCGCTGAGCTACACGAGAAGCTGCTGAATCGAGAACTTGCCATATCTAGTACTCAGTCGCAGCTCTCACCCTTTCCGGTAATAGCTAACTTTGTTCAAAATCGTAATAAGAATCGTTCTTATCGTCCCAACAACAATCACGAGTCCAATGTCTCTCGGAACTAGAACAATCACAATTGTCGGTCATACTTAGGTAAGTGTCAGGCTTTTGAAACACAGGGACATAGTACAAAATATTGTTCCATGTTTCGTGTTGTTCACCAGTCCTCCCAATCAACTCCATCGACACCAACCTTTCGTTCCATAGGAGCACAGGACTGGTCTCCGTGTGCTTACAATGCATCGATGACGCCACCATATATGCCATCGTGGTTACTAAACAGTGGTACAACGCATCACATCACGTCCGACCTGGCTAACTTTGCGCTTCACTTACCTTACACCGGAGTAGAGGAAGTTTTGGTGGGTAATGAAGATGGTCTTCACATCACACACACGGGTTCTCTCTCACTCCCAAACTTGTCTCATCCGTTATCTCTTTACAATGTTCTAAGAGTACCAGACATTGCAAGGTACTTAATCTATGTGCGGAAATTATGTATTGACAATCATGTTTCGGTGGAATTCTTCCCCGATCGATTTCAGGTGAAGGATCTCAACACGGGGCGCTATTAATTCATGGAAAGACGACTGCCGGTGGATACCAATGGCCGACTACTTATGAATCTAGTTTCTTTGTTTTATCAGCGTCAATAATAAGTCCTATGTCGATTTGGAACTCTCGTCTTGGACACCCTTCTTTTTAAATCTTAAAAAACATTGTTTCTCATTATTCACTTCCTGTTTCTAATAAAGATTCATCTATTCCGTGCAATGCTTGTTCCATCTCTAAGAGTCACAAATTGCTTTTCTCTACCTCAACAATTGTGTCAACTACACCACTTGAGATTTTATACTCTGATATTTGGACCTCTCCGGTTCACTCTATAGATGGTTTCAAGTATTACGTTATCTTAGTTGATCACTTCACTCACTATGTTTAGCTTTATCCATTAAACCGTAATGCTTCAACCACCAAATCATCACTCTTTATTCAATGGTGAAGAATACATAGCCATGACCAAATTTCTTGCTGATAATGGGATCAATCACCTCACCTCTCCTCCTAATACCCCCTTAACACAACGATATTTCTGAAAGATGTCATCCCCATCTAGTAGAAATGAGTTTAGCTCTTCTCTCCCACACCTCTATTCCCGTTATTTATTGGAGTTATGCTCTCATTGGTGTCGCCTATTTGATTAATCGACTCTCCACCTCCACCTTATCAAACTCATCACCCTTCGAATGTCGTCATGGATCTCAACTGGATTACACAACAATTCATGTGTTCAATTGTCTTTGTTATCCATGGCTTCGCTCATACACTCACCATAAACTTGAGCCTCGTTCTAAACCCTGCATCTTTTTAGGCTATTCTCAAACCCTAAGTGCATATCTATGTCTAGAGCCTTCCTCCAAAAGAGTCTTTATCTCTCGCCATGTCCAATTTCAGGAGTCGGTTTTTCCTTTTAAAAATCTTTCTTCCTCCTTATCGTTTTCATCTTCTGCTTCTTCATCTTCTACTTTGTAGTTTCCACCATTGTTGCACGTTGTTGGTCATTCGCCTCTACCGTCGTCGTCAGCCGTGCACTCACTTCTATGTTTAGGTTCTTCACACGAGGTCGTGCCTTCTTCGTCTGATTATGCGAGCTCTGTTCAGCTTTTCTGTCTTCAGTCACCATTGTCGATACCTCTTGTTCAATCAGCGTGTCACAAGAGCCCGATAATGTGCCAGCATCGTCTTCCCCATCTCCGACAAACAAACACTCGATGGTGACCAGATCGAAAAATCACATCACCAAGTCCAATAAAAAATTTACGATGCTTACCTCTGCTTTTAGAGAAACGAAGCCGACCACAGTGGCTCAAGCGCTAAAAGATCCTCGCTGGAATGGTGCTTTGGGCTCTGAAATTGATAGTCAACTTAAACACCGCACATGGGACTTAGTTCCTTTTGACCCCTCTTATAATCTTGGCACAAAGTGGGTTTACAGGATCTAGCGACTACCAAATGGTGAAATAGACAAGTACAAATCCAGATTAGTAACGAAGGGGTTTCATCAAATACCAAGTCTAGACTACAAAGAAACCTTTAGTCCTGTGGTAAAAGCATGTACCTTTCGTCTTGTTCTTGGGCACGCGGTTGATCATGATTGTGATCTTTGGTAGTTAGATGTTAATAATGCTTTTTTCGAAAAGAAGCTCAATGAAGATGTTTATATAGCTCAACCAGCCGGATTTGTGGATCCTGATAAGCCAGACTACGTTTGCAAGCTTCGTAAAGCTCTTTATGGCCTCAAAAAAGCTCTGAGAACTTGTTACTTGGAGTTGCGCCAATTTCTTTTGGATTATGGATTTGAGAACTCGGTAGTTGATGCTTCTCTCTTCATACTGAAAAATTCAGGTGTGATTCTCTACGTTTTGGTATACGTTGATGACATAGTCATCACTAGCAACAACACAACAGCCGTTGAAGAGTTTATCAAGCTATTGGGTAATCGGTTTTCTCTTAAAGACATGGGAGCTCTCAGTTACTTCCTTGGTGTTGAAGCACATCACAATTCTGATGGCCTTCTTCTCACGCAACAAAAGTATATAACAGATCTTTTAGCAAAAACGAATATGTCAGATGCAAAAATGGTCTCAACCTATGGCTTCAAATTTTTCCCTAACGCTAAACTCAGGTAATCCTTTTGATGATGGTCGTGAGTATCGAACTATTGTTGGCAGTTTACAGTACTTTCACTTTACGAGACCAAATGTGGCATTTGTAGTGAACAAATTGTCGCAGCTTAGGCATCGTCCCATTGACAAGCATTGGCAAGCGGTGAAACGTGTTATGCGTTATCTCTATGAAATTCGAGATCAAGGTATCTATCTTCGCCGAAAGAAAAAATTACATCTTCATGCTTTCTCTGATGCTGATTGGGCTAGCAATTGGGATGACTACACCTTTACTGACGCCCATATTGTCTACCTCAGGTCTCATCCTATTGTTTAGTCTTCCAAGAAATAGAAAACGGTGGCTCGATCTTCCACTGAAGTTTAGTACCGTTCAATTGCAGACACCGCTGCGGAGATTTGTTGGGTTATACAATTGATAACTGAGTTGGGTATCTCTTCATCGTCTCAGCCGGTTATCTATTGTGATAACATTGGTGCTACATATCTTGCGGCAAACACGGTTTTTCACTCGTGAATGAAACATGTAGCAAAGGACTATCACTTCGTCAGATAAATGGTACAATTTGGATTCCTTCGCGTTGCTCATGTCTCTTCCAAAGTACAACTAGTTGATGGTCTTACTAAACTGTTGCCTCGTCTAAGACATCAAAATCTGAATTTCAAGATTGGGCTCTCTTTCGGTCGTTCATCTTGCGTAGACATATAGGAGAGATACACTCGATTACATATTATTCCTTGTATCTAGGAGTATCATGTTATAGTTAGTATTGATTTCTATCTTAGATCTATCGTATCTCTTCTTGTGTATATAATTTATTCTGCTTCTTCATCAATATATACAAACATTATCGATCTCTACAAGGAAACATCCCATCATCAACATATTCCATTACATTGTGTATATACAAATGTGAGGGTTGGCCAGCATCGAGAAGACTGATGGCACAAAGGATGGTTGTGTGACTCATATGTGACAAAGATGAACACGTGGAGTTGATGTGTCAAGCTCATGAGTATATGGAAAAAGAGAAGATTTACGTATCTTGGAAGATAGCTTCAAGATTCTCTAGGTCAAGTGAGGACGTCTATTTAAGAAAAGAAAAAGGAAGAGGCAAGGTGGGCTTGACGTGAGAGAAAGTTTTCGAGAGAAGAGTTTCTGCCTTCTTAGGGTTTGGGTTAAACAAGCAGTTGTTGTTGCTTTCTAGCTAGGAAGGGTTTAGATATTGGTCAGTGGTTTTAACAAGAAAAGCTAATTACGTGAAACTGATCAAACAAAGACTTGTGTAAGTTTTGTTTGAGTGATATCTAATAAAAGTGTTTTGAGTGATTTCGAGTTTTAAGTTTACTTCAACGCATTCGTTCAAACAATTGGTATCAGAGTCATCAACCAACATACAGGTTGAAATCTTGGGAGAAAAGAATGGACGCTGGAAAAGAACTTATAGCGGTTCAGAAACCTATTATCCTTGATGAAAATAACTATGGTCATTGGAAGGTTAAGATGATTCAGCTGATCAGGTCAGTTGCTGAAGATGCTTGGACCTCCGTTGAAGAAGGATGGGAGGAACCATATGTTGTCTCAGCAGGCGGGGAGAAGCTCCCAAAACCCAAGGATAAGTGGACATATGCTGAAAAACTTACATCAAAGTTTATTTCAAAGCCATGACTGTGATTTTTGGAGCTGTTGATCTGGAAAAGTTTAAGTTAATTCAAGGTAGTGAGTCAGCTAAAGAAGTGTGGGATATCTTGAGAAATTCGTTTGAAGGAGATGCAAGTGTAAGAAGGACTCGACTGGATCATCTGGCATCGCAATTTGAGAATTTGAGAATGGGGCCTGATTAATCTATTAAAAGCTTTAGTTCCAAGCTTAGCGCCATGGCACATGAAGCTTCTGTGTTAGGTAAGAAATACAAAGAAAAGAAACTAGTGAAAAAACTTCTGAGATGCTTACCTCCAAAATATGCTTCTCACAAAGTTGTGCTGAAGATGACTGAAAACACTGATACACTTAAGTTTGAGAAGCTTGTGGGAATGCTCAAAGCAGAAGACATGGAAGCCGCTGCAAATCTGAACAACACACACAAGGGTGTGGCACTGACTGTTGAAGAAAAGGATGAACGCTTTCAAAAACTTGAAGACAACATGAGTCTTCTAGCAAAGAATTTTGGGAAGATGTTGAAAACGGTAGAGAAAGGAACTAACAAAACCTTAAATCGCTTAGTTAGATATGGAGAAAGCAAACTGGGACGACCGGATTCAGAGCCTTCTGCAATGAGAGGTTCTTGCTCTGATCATGACACCGAAAGGAAGAAATCAGACATTCAATGCTTTGAATATGAGGGATATGGTCACGTCAAAGTGGATTGTCCTCTGACTAAACGCAAAGAAATTCGATGCTCTGAATGCAAAGGCTTTGGTCATGTGAAAACTGAGTGCCCAAATCTCTCTAAACGAAAGGAAAGATCCTTTCTTTGCTTCAGTGACTCTGAGACAAATGAGGATGATGACTCTGACATGCTGGATTTTGTTGCCTTTGCAGCAAAAATAGACGGATCCAAGAACAGAGTAGAATCTGATTCTGAAAGCGAGTGTGATCAGGAAATTGATCCTAAGCTAGAATATCGTAAACTGTACGATAGCTAGGTTAAACTGAGCAATGACAATCTAAAGCTGGAAAAGGAGAAAGCTATGCTAAAGGAAAAAGTAAACATACTAGAACCGGAGAGTGTTCCTGCTCAAAAGGAGGAAGTCAAAATTGAAGTCGATGTGTCGCTCAATCAGAAGACTGAGTTACACATCAAGTTACTGGAGTCAAGACTGGATCACATGCAGAATGTCATTGACCATAAAAAAGAAAAGTCTAAAATTTTTGAGCATACCCTACAGGAAAATCGGAAGAAAATCTGTATGTTGAATTCAGGCACTGAAAACCTGGAGCATATCCTGTCAATAGGACATCCACTTAAAGTCAACTGGGAATTGTGATATACCAGTTTTAAGGGAGAATCAGGCTATGGAACAAAGGAAGAAGTGTTTCTTGGGAACTTTGTGAAAAGTAATCACACTAGTCACATGGAAGAATCAAAGCTTAAAACTGAAATAAGGTTGGCTGATCAGAAATCAAGCAAATTGCGGCAAACAAGCGTGAAAGTTCCTCAGCCCAAGACACAAGCTCAGTTGACCACCTATGTTAGAAACAGAGGATGTTTATTCTGTGGAAAGCACAATCACAGGGTGAAGCATTGTTTTCTTAAAAAAAGAAGAATCGGCCATGCTTGGAGAACCATGCAATGCTATATGGATCCTACTAAATTCGGTATGGTCTGGATTCCAAAGAGAGTTCTGTACGCCTTGACTAAACATAGGGCAGAAATCAAGAAAATTGTGCCTAAAGAGGTTAACGCCGATCCAGAAGAAATTTTATTGTTGACCTGCAACTTTGCTCAACTAAACTCCTGTGATGTGAGTAATGCAAGCAACTTATGTGACTTGCAGTCAGAAATCTCAAAATCTGAGGTACCAATGCTCAACAATGCGGCATACACCTCCATTGAAGCAGAGGATGAAGCTAAATGGTATTTTGACAGTGGATGCTCACGTCACATGACTGGAGATGTTCATTCTCTATGGATACATACAAAACTAAAAGGAGGAAAGGTAACCTTTGGTGATGGTGGTCAAGGGAGAATTCAAGGTGTTGGCACACTTGAGCGATCGGATCAACCACAACTAGCGAATGTGTATCTGGTAGAAGGACTCAAGGCTAACCTAATAACTATTAGTCAACTATGTGATGAAGGGTTGAAGGTGATATTTACCAAAACAGAGTGTAAGGTTGTGGATGAGAAAGGAAACATCATACTTTCTAGAATTCGATCTGGTAACAACTGTTATTGTGGAGACCTTTAGAAAAATGTATGTCAGTTGTGGCAACCAAGTTTGATCTATGGCACAAGAAGCTGGGGCACATGAACACTAGAGCTCTATGTCGCCTGGTAGAGTCTGAGGTTGTGAGAGGGGTACCAAAACTGGAAGGCAAGTCTGAAATAGTCTGCAATGCATGTAACAAGGGAAAGCAAGTCAAAGTTCACCACAGCAGGGTCACATACATAACTACCAAACGGGTTCTGGAACTGGTTCATATGGACCTTATGGTACCAATTCAGACTAAAAGTATCTCTGGGAAGAGGTATGTCTTTGTTTTGGTGGATGACTTCTCACGATATACTTGGGTTAGGTTTCTGCGAGAAAAGAGTGAAGCATCTGAAAGTTTTAAGATACTTGCCTTACAACTCAAGACTGAGAAAGGAAGCATAATCCACATCAGAAGTGACCGAGGTGGAGAATTTGTAAATGAGAATTTTGAGAGGTTCTGTCAAAGTCAAGGGATAAGGCATCAATTCTCAGAACCTCGAACCCCTCAGCAGAATGGAGTGGTTGAAAGAAAGAATAGAACTCTTCAGGAAATTGCCAGAGCAATGATGCAAGGAAACAGTGTGTCACACAGGTTCTGGGCAGAAGCTATAAGTATAGCTTGTTACATTATCAACCGTGTGTATGTGAAACCTGGTTCCACAATGACTCCTTACAAAATCTGGAAAGGGAAGACTCTAAATCTCAGTTACTTTCATGTTTTTGGATGTGTTTGCTACATCCTAAATGACAAGGACAACCTGGATAAATTTGACTCATGAAGTGATGAAGGGATCTTCCTGGGCTACGCAACTAACAGTATGGCTTTTCGTGCTTTCAATCGGAGAACTCAAATGGTAGTGGAATCAGTAAACATTGTGTTTGATGATAACAACAACTCACAGCTTCAGGAAATCGTGTTGACAGAAGGTGAGTCACACAGGGGTAGATTGTCTCACCAGAATCCAGAATCAGATGATATGAAAATTGAAGAAATGGATTAGCAATTTGAAAGACTTGCTGTTCAAGTGCACAAGAACCATTCGGCTAAAGATCTCATTGGCGATCTAAATGATGGAAGAGTCACGCGAAAGAAGAAAATAAATTTCAAAGAAATGATAATGCTTGCTGAAGTTGTGGAATTTGGATGCTTTGTCTCTCTCATAGAGCCGAAAAACATTCAAGAAGCTCTAGAAGATGAATTTTGGACAAATGCATGTCATGAAGAGTTAGAGCAGTTCTCACGACTACACATGTGGGACTTGGTTGCCAGACCAAAAGATGTGAATGTCATTGGAACAAAGTGGATCTTTAAGAATAAGATAGACGAAAATGGCAATGTTGTTAGAAACAAAGCAAGATTGGTAGCTCAGGGATATACTCAGGTTGAAGGAGTAGATTTTGACGAGACTTTTGCACATGTGCCTAGGCTAGAATCCATAAGACTCTTACTAGGTATTGCCTGTGACTTGAAGTTCAAGTTATACCAGATGGATGTGAAGAGTGCCTTTCTAAATGGATTACTCCAGGAGGAAGTCTACGTAGCTCAGCCTAAGGGTTTTGAAGATCCAGATTCACCTGACCATGTCTATCATCTAAAAAAGGCCTTGTATGGACTGAAACAAGCGCCTAGGGCATGGTATGAAAGGTTGGCACAGTTCTTGCTTGTGTCAGGATTTGTCTGAGGAAATGTTGATAAGACGCTATTCATTTTGACAAATAATGAAGACTTTTTGATGGTACAAGTCTACGTTGATGATATCCTGTTTGGAGGAACAGACCAAGCTCTGGTGGATGAATTTGTCTCAACCATGACTAAAGAATTTGAAATGAGTTTGGTTGGTAAATTGACGTACTTTTTGGGATTGCAAGTAAAGCAGTTGGAGGATGGGATATTCATCTCACAGGCGTGATATGCTAGAAACTTAATCAAGAGATTCGAGATGCAGACCGCAAAGGAATCTAAGACACCAATGAGCACTACTACCAAACTGTCTAAGGATGAGAAAGGTGTCAAAGTGAATGAAAAACTCTACAGAGCGATTATCGGGAGTTTACTTTATCTCACAACAAGTAGGCCTGATCTATGCTACAATGTGGGAGTGTGTGCCAGATATCAAGCAAGTCCTCGTGAATCCAATATGCTAGCTGTCAAGCGTATCCTTAAATATGTTAAAGGAACTCTACATTTTGGTGTTTATTTTACCAAGGATACTAACTCTAACCTTGCAGGTTTTTGTGATGCAGACTGGACAGGAAGTTTAGACGATCAGAAGAGCACCTCAGGAGGATATTTTTCATGGGAAACAACCTAATTGCTTGACACAACAAGAAACAGAATTGTGTCACTCTATCAACAACTGAGGCAGAGTATATTGCATTAGGCAGTTGTTGCACTCAACTACTGTGGATGAAGCAAATGCTCAACGATTATGGTATTCATACTGGCTCTTTTCTTGTCTTTTGTGATAATGTGAGTGCTATAAATATATCTAAAAACCCTGTTCAACATTCTAGAACCAAACATGTTGATATTAGGCAC
>OVAN01007348.1:189-19815 GCA_900406275.1 Anastatica hierochuntica | reverse complement strand
AAATTTTTCTCGCAAATTTCTCTCGCAAATTGCGTGTTTTCTTGTAGTGTATGATGAGTCAGGGATATGAGCCAAATACATTCTTTGCATGGCTCATGTAGCGCAATAATTTATGCATAGTTTGAAGAAGTGGTAACCAAAGTCTGTTTCTGCGATCTCCAGGATATCGCTGTTCCACCAATAGTGAAAACTATCCGATTTGCGATCGAGATTTATGTGGATCTGACAAATATCCTGCATCTGCAAAACTAACTAAACCAGATTTCAGGTTTTTAACATAAAATAACCTTAAATCAATGGCTCCTTGAAGATAACGAGATATATGCTTTATTCATGTCCAATGTCTACGCGTAGGTGATGATATATATATCTTGCAAACAGATTTATAGAAAATGATATATCTGGCCGAGTTCAATTTGCAAGATACAATAATCTACCTATAGCGCTCATGTAAGGTACTTCAGGACCTAACACTTCTTCGTTATCTTCATTGGGTCTAAACGAATCCTTGCTAACATCAAGCGATCTATTCATCATTGGGGTACACAAACAATTCGCGTTATCCATATTGAAGTGCTTTAATACCCTTTTGGTGTAGTTTGACTGATGCACAAATATTCTATCTTTTAGGTGCTCTATTTGAGCCCAAGACAAAACTTTGTCTTACCAAGATCTTTTATTTCGGACACTTCTTCAATATGAGTTCATGCATCATCAGTCTCCTTTTGAGTACCAATTATGTTCAGGTCATCAACATATACAACGATAATCACAAATCCTGACAGAGATTTCTTAATAAAGACGCAAGGGGATATTGCATTGTTTACATATCCCTTCTTAAATAAGTACTCGCTTAAGCGATTGTACCACATGCGTCTGAATTGTTTCAATCCATAAAGTAATCGTTGTAACTTGACCGAACATATCCCATTAGACAATGCTTCTGGCATTTTTGAACCTTTAGGGATCTTTAATCCCTCAGGGATTTTCATTTAAATATCATATTACAATGATCCATATAAATATGCAGTCACAATATCCATCAGGTATATTTCTAATTTGTTGGATGTCATTAAACTCACCAAGTATCTGAATATGATTGCATCCATAACCAGGGAATAAGTTTCTTCATAATCAATTTCCGGTCTTTGAGAAAAATATTGTGCCACAAGTCGGGATTTATATCTTGTGACTTCATTTTTATCATTTCTTTTTCGCACAAAGACTCATTTGCATCCAACTGGCATTACATCGTCAGGTGTTATGACAACTGGTCCAAAAACATTTCTTTTATTGAGGGAGAGTAATTCAATTCTCATGGTCTTTCGCCATTTCTCCCAATCAGGCCTTTCTTGGCACACATATACATTTTTCGGATCTGGATCCTCAATCTCATCATTAATTTCTTTAGATACAGAAAAGGAAAACATTGCATCAATATCCTCTATCTCCTCTCTAACCCATAATTGATAGAGATCTCATGCTGTTTTATATCATTTTTCGTCTTCTTGATGAACTTCACATAGTTCTTCTGGAAACTTTTCATTTATGTCTTTTAGACATTTTTTTGTGTGACTCATCTATAATACTTTGAGGGCATATTTCCTTATGTGGATCTTCTGTGCTCTTTTCATTTTTCTCTTCCAATTTCTTTTTCTTTCGAGAAATCTTATCTTTAGACCCAGTAGGTCTCCCCCTCTTTAATTGACCCTCGGTTCATTCACTTTGTTCACATCTATATGTTTTTCAAGAACATTAATTCTTGATGGAACATTTGTTGTGGGAACATATGATTTCGTCACTTTTTTGGTATCGGTAGACGCACCTGATAGCTGATTTGCCATATTCTGCATATGTATAATTTTCTGAACTTCTAGCTCTTGTTTATTAGTAGGGAAACCTAGGTGTACCAAAGATGGCGTACACCATGTTATATCTTTTGGAATCTCTTTGATTCTTCCCCCTTACGCTGGAAATTCATCTTCATAAAAATGGCAATCGGCAAAATGATCCATAAACATATCACTAGTGTGTGGTTCAAGATACCGAATAATATTTGGTGATGAGTATCCCACATAAATTCTCAATCTCCTCTGTGGTCCCTTTTTTGTTGCAGTGGGCCAATAGGAACATATATCGCACATCCAAAAACACGGAGATGGGATATATCTGGATCTCTACCAGACATCAATTGTAATGGGGACTGTTAATTATATGCACTTGGTCTTACCTGGAGCAATGTTGCAGCATGCAAAATAGCATGTTCCATATTGAAATTGGGAGTTTTGTTCTCAATATTAATAGTCTTGCAAGTAGTTGCAACCTTTTGATCAAAGACTCGACCATGTTATTTTGTGTATGAACATGGGGAGCTGGATGCTCAACATCAATCCCCATTGACATACAGCAATCATTAAAAGCTGGTAAAGTGAATTCACCTCAGTTATCAGGTCTTACTTTCTTGGATTTCTTTCTTATTTAAGAAAGCACGTCATATACACTCGTATCTTTTTATATGCGTTATATTTCCATAAAATGCTTACGTAACTCTAAGCATTTAGCGCTTCAAAACCAAATAGTATTTCTTTTAGAAACGCTTAAAATGTAAGCATCATGTAAAATCCTGCCTTAGGATCTTTTGAAATAACATCTCTTTTATTTGTCTTTCAAAATATCATCCCATGATTTTCATTATTGCGATAACTCTTCATGAGTTTTTATCAAATAGGTGTTCCCGGGAACATAATTCTGATATCACTAATCCTTCAAGAATTATAAATTACTTAGAGGTACAATCCAAGTCATTCAAATACTGCCAGACATATTTACTTGGACTTCGAGTCCAAAGATTTCTCGTTTCTCAAACGAGCTTTAATATTGACTTGATTGTCTCATCTTTTGGCCAAAATTTTATTTTCTACCATCATCCAAAGAGGTAGAATCGCGATCCTCATATTTATTAATCACAATGCGCGCCTTCAATTTTCATTGTCGGTAATTTTCTTTTCTTTTGGTTCCACTTTTCTGCCTTGACGTGTTTAACCGAGATCTCTTTATCATAACCTTTTATTTATTCAGGTACCTGATTCGTTATTACCATGTCAACGGTCTTTTCAAGATATAATCCTCCCCATTTAATAAGTTGCTCATTTTTCAAGGATTTTATATGTTGGAACCAAATAGTCTACCACGTTCTTTACGTGTCATAGACTTATTATCTAAAGATCATTCTACATATGATTTTATTGGAGTATTATTTTGTTGGAGTGAGAGATTTTCTTTTTCTTTTTCTCTTAACATTGACTTTATGTCTGGCAGTCAATCCACAATATTTCATGAATGAATTATTTTTTTGAACTACGAGTTCAAATTCTTTTTGTATGAGGATCCCCAATTTTTCTGATAATTCATTTCATGATCTCTCACCTACCAGTTTTTATCTTCTTCTTTTTTCAAATACTTTTGGCATTTGATTTTCAATATTGAATAGTGATCTTCTTGATTTATGAACTTCACATTCATATATTTTATTCAAAGATCCATACTATTCAATTATTCTCCCCCTCGAGATGATGACATTTCATGTTCATCTATCTCGAATATAATCCCACTTTATGACCGATGACAAATTTAAGTACCCATTCATGGTAAATTGTGATGTCTCAAATCCTTTTGATGTGGAATTTTTTGTAATACACTCTCAAGATGATTTTTCTCAATAATTCATCTTGAACCGATTTTCTCTTTTGGATCGGTCATAATTGGGGGTATGAATAAAAAAATCTTTATCCATTATTTTAATGAACTTTATCCATAATAACTCATTATGATATTTCCTTTAATTTTAAGATATGCATAAGCTAAAAAACTTCTGGTTTTTCAACATAAATTTTCCATGTTCTTTAATATTTTTTTTTTCATCTAGATGGCATAACTAATTATTCCATTTCTTTGAGCAATAGTAAAATTCATGTTTACTATTATATATGTCACTGTCATCATCATGCGCTCTTTTAGATCGTTTAGCTCTTATTTTCACTTAGAACGTTTTAGCTCTTACGCTCTTCAGGGGTTTTAGCTTTTCTTAGAGCATCTTCTTTCTTTCTCTCTCTTTTTAGAGTGTATCAACTATTCAGGAGCTGAGCTTATGTTCTTCAAGAACATTTTTTCTTTTGAGAGAGTTTTTGATCATTGTGAACAGTTCGCTCATTTGGAGCGATTCATTATTTAGGAGCTCTTCAGGAGCATCCAATTATTTCTGTATTACTCAAAGGACATAACCTTTCCATATAATTTAGATAATAAAATTAATGGCAATATATGTGCATGTGATATAATAATATAAATTAAAATTTAGCTTTGTGCGACGGTCTAGCCATCTTGTGCGTGACATAAATTTAAAAGGTTAGCTTGTTAGCATAATTTAAATTAAAAAGGGTGACAGGCGGTGCCTGTCTTTTCGAAATTTGTTAGCATAAACATAATAAACATAAATTAAAAGGTTAACAGGCGGTGTCTGTCTTTTCGAAAATATATTTAAAATTTAAACTAAGTAAATATAAATTTAAATCTTACCTCATTTTGGTATAGAAACGTTCGTGCTGATAACGTGTTAAAGATTAAATATATATTATATATATTTATGTGTATATATGTGTGTGTTGGGTTGTATATTATACTATAATATATTTTCTTTTGGTGGGAATGAAGAGAGAACATAACAGAGTGATGAATTTTCAATTAATTGCATCTCATACAAATGAACACAGTACATCTATTTATAGTATCTTTAAGTCGGTAAATCAAACCGACTTGAACCCAAATAATAAAAGAATACTTATTGATATTTTTTAATAAAAAAAGTATTGGATAATTACTATTTATTTCTAACAGATGGCGATTTCTTGACTTTTTCAAATGGTATATACATATGGCTAAGCTTTCATATATGTGCTTTATTTTTTGCTATCGGCCCAATTCACCTTTAGAAAATTAGTTTAACATCTTAATAAAATTACTCGTAAAAATTATACGAAATTTTAAGAGGGTGTATTCAATCAATGATTTGAAAGAGTTTGTATTAAAATATGAAATTTCACGTTATTCAAACAAAAATTTTAAAATGTTTTTCAAAATTCAGTGTTATTGGAGTAATAATTTTAAAATTTATCATCAAATCCACTGTTATTGAAAAAACTAAGTGGATGATTTTGAGTGACTTTGAGGCGTTGTAGTGGAGTTTCCTTATTAAAAATACAAAGACCCAAATCAATGGGATTGCAGAAAATTTTATAAACAAATCACAATAACTTTTCTAATTCACCAAAATATTCTAAAAACTCACTTTTTTGTCACAAAATAATTTTATTAAACTTCACAAATCGAAGGATCATGAGCACATATAGCTCGTTGCGCAAGCGAATCTGCCAAAGAGTTCGCAGTTCTGGGAATAAACGAAACAGAAAACGAGACAAAAGAAGGAATTAGATTCTGAATATCCGAGAGAAGACCAAAAATACCAATATGGTCTTCATGACGATTGATCCAATTTACCAATATCTGAGAGTCTGAGTGCTTAAGCAACTCATCGATCCCCAACACAAGAGCTTGGTGTAAAGCATAACACAGAGCCAAAGACTCAGCCGCGAGCACCGAAGGAACACCTACCTTGTAAGAAACATATTGAGAGAGAGTGGCATCATTAGGGGATCGATAGAACCAACCCATACCACAAGTCTTTCGAGAAGAATCCCAAGATGCATTAATCCAACCTCTGTAAACATTTGGCAAGACCAAAGGTGAATCAACGGGGCCGCCAGAAGACGGAAGAAGATTCAAATGTCCAGAAGTCTTCCCACGGAGAGTGGCTGAAGATTGCCAATCGCTAGTGCCTACTAGAGCAATACGAATAAGCTCCTCAATAGAAGTTAACTCCTTATTAAAAATTAATCGATTGCGAGCCTTCCATAGTTGCCAACAAACCCAGGGGTCAACAGCTACCGCAAATAGACTAGTTGGTGGCAGTGCCTTAGAGGCACACATAAACGAGAGAAAAGTAGGCAAGGTAGGAACCGATGGAAACGAGGGAATAGCCAAAGGAATCATATCCCACACTTCCTGTGAAAAAGAGCACTGAAGGAGGATCTGGAATACCACACCGAGGGAAAGACGGATCATCAATAACCCCGCGGGATAATAAAGCATTGCGGACCGACAGAGCTCCGTTCATTGCCTTCCAACGAAAAGTCTGGAGTTTAGGAAGAGCCTTAATAGACCAAATATTCTTCAGCCAGTTAAAATCCCTCTCAATCTGCAACTCAGAAGAAGTAAGAAGGGAATAACCACTCTTGCAGGAATACTGCCTATTCTTATTGAACAACCAAACTAGAGAATCTCGCCTAGCCGAGGAACGTAGCACCAAGCTAGAGATAAAAGAAGAGTAGTGAGGCAAGACCTCTTTTATCACCCTCCAATTCCACTCTCGGGTCTGCGCGAATATTAAATCGGTGACACAAAGCTCCTGAAGTCCCTCTGGCGGAGGGCCGGAGACAGCTAGAGGGGACAAGGCAGAGAGCAAAGAATCCCCCATACTCGGACATCTGTACTAGACAACTAGAGGGGACGAGGCAACACCTATAATCCATCTCAGGCCCTTTCGTAGGACATCGCGCCCAACCATAATCCCCCGTCAACCATGAGACATAGTTGTCGAAGGAGAACACTCCGTAAAGGAGGAAGAGTGACAATACTTACCCAATAAAATCCAAGCAACTAGAGAGGTAGGATTCTGCAGAAGTCTTCATGGGAGCTTAGCTAAAAGAGAATCATTAAACGCCTCCACATCCTTAAAACCTAGGCCACCTACGACCTTAGGAAGAGTCATCCGTTTCCAAGAAATCCAAGACATCCTGCGGACGTCGTGTTTATCATCCCACCAGAAACGGGTAAGGGTTGATTGAATACGGTTATAGAGAGACAAAGGGAGTTTAAAGCAAGACATGACATAGGTCGGAATGGCAAAAAAAACAGATTTAAGCATGACATGTTTGCCTGTAGACGATAAAAATCGTGATGACCTGCCCTGAGCCTTCTACTTGATCCGATCAACAATGGATGCAAAGATATCCCACTTTCGCTGACCAAAGTGCTCCGGTAAGCCTAGATACTTCTCAGCTCAACCCACTTTAACAATACGGAGTCGAGCCTTCACCATGTCTCGTCGGCAGAGGGGGGTATTAGAGGCGAAGGTTATTGACGACTTTGCAAATCTGATTGATTGGCCTGAAGCTAACTCATAGCCATGCAGAAGCTTCTTCAAAGTGTCAACACTGGCCGCATACGACTTACAAAAGAACATCATATCATCTGCAAAAAGCAGATGATTAGTTGGAGGACTAAATCGGGACACGTTAATCCCAGGGAGAGACCCATCATCCTGAGCTCGACGAAAAAGTCCAGAAAGGATTTCCGTACAAAGGATGAATAGACACGACGAAAGGGGATCTCCTTGGCAGAGACCACGAGATGGCAACACCTGACCCTGAGGCGTACTATTAAGCAAAAAGGAGTAGGAGACGACAATAACACATTCTATAATCCAGTTAATCCATACTTGATGGAAACCAAACTTCTCCAACACTCAGAGTTAAAAAGTCCACTCAATACGATCATACGCTTTGCTCATGTCTGTCTTGACAGCCATGGCACCTCGTTTTGTCTTTTTTGACCGTCGCAAACAATGGAGAATCTCATGAGTAATCAAGGCGTTATCCGAGATAGCTCACCCTGGGAAAAAGGCTGATTGATTCTCTGAAATAAGACCAGGAAGGATAGAGTGCATTCGTGCAGTAAAAATCTTAGCTACAATTTTGTATAAGACACTACAAAGAGCTATAGGCTGATAGTCGGAGACCTTCCGGGGATGAGGAATCTTTGGAATAAGTGTAACATTAATGGAATTCATGTCCCTCTGAAAGGAACCAGTCACAAAGAAATTGATGACCTCTTTAGTTACATCTGGCCCCACTGCAGTCTAATAGGAATGAAAGAACCCCGCAGAAAACCCATCTGGACTTCGAGCTTTGTCCACATTGATAGATAAAGCCGCTATTCGAACCTCATTAGCTGAGGGAATCGCCGTCAACATAGCATTATCACTTTCAAAAACCACCGAAAGCGTAGTCTGCTCAATGATTGAGAAATCAAAAGCTTCATTCGAGGAGAAAATAAGATGGGAATATGAACAAATCGCTGCTACGATATCAGGCTCTTTGAAATGAACTGGTCCAACCTAATCTTCAATGACCGATATACGATTAACCGTTCGCCTATTACGCGTAGAGGAATGGAAGAAACCAGAGATTTTATCCCCATGATGTAGCCAAAGAATACGACTATGCTCCCTCCAGAATTTCTCCTCCTCTCTATAAGCTGCCTCAAGAAACGAATTAACACTCTGAATATCTGAAGGATCTGCAACAGAGCTAGAAAGAAGGGCATCTAGTGTAGCACGCAATTTATCAATCTACTTAGCACTATGAAAATGTTGTTCCTTAACCCAATGGACTAACGCAAAACGGCATTTGCCCAGCTTAGCTAAGACAGAGTCTTCACCCTCCAGTTTCCAGGCCTCGGAAATTCGATCGAAGATCTCATCACGTTCGCGTAAATGACGATCAAAGCGAAAAAAGCTTACAATGCTTGATCTTGGAGTTGTCCAAAAAAGTAATTAAAGGTTGATGATCTAAGCCTTTAAACCGCATATATTCTGAACGATCTGAGGGGAACATCTCCACCCAAGAATTGTTTGCCAAAGAGCGATCCAGCCCAACATGCACTAGATGATCATAGCGCATCTGATGCCAAGAAAGATAATTTTCAGAATGATTAACATCCCACAATCCATTAACCGAAACAAAACTTCGGAAGTCGGTAAAAGAACCCTCCCACCTAGGTGGACCGCCCTGCTTCTTAGATTAAAGAAAAATATCATTAAAATCGCTAGTTAGGAGGCAAGCAGACTCACGAAGTTTTCCAAACTGAGATAGAGCATCCCAAACAGCTCTGCGATCCTGACGTAGCAGTGCACCGTAAACAAAGATGAGGTGGAAGGTAGCATTTTGATACTTGATTAAGGTATCAATAAAATTCGGAAACGCCAAGAGGACCGTAAGATCAACGTCACTGCACCAAAACAAAGCCAGACCACCACTTTGACCTATAGGTGGAATAGTAAAATTATTATCGTAACCATCCATTAGAAAACTTGTAAAACAAAGTCATCTTGATTCTTTGTTTCCATCGGAAACATTATGTCCGGGAAAAGGTTTAAATGCAAATCCTTAAGGCATCGAACTGTAAGGGAGTTTCTGAGCCCTTGACAGTTCCAACTTATTGTAATCATTGAAAACAGGATGGTTTCTGGGAAACCACTGAACCCTTACATTTAAAATCAAACGATAAAGCCTTCCTAGCAGAAGGAACTACATGGGACATATAAGAATCCTCAGAACAAGGTACAATATGAGCAGAGGAAGAAGGAACAAAAAGACCCTTCCTCTTGCGAGGGTAAGGCTGGTCATGAGCAGCATCCCTCTTCTTTAAAGCCGAAGGAGTCTTCACAGTCATCTTGGGCATTGTATGCTTACCCACCCGCGGGGCCTTGGGCGCTTTAGGAGCCTTAGAGACCTTAGCAGCCTTTGGCTTAGTTGACTTTCGAACCTTAGCAGCTGGAGCAGTGGATGAACCAATTTAAAAGGTCAAATCTGCATCCAGACTCCACCAAGATGGGTGATCTCGCTTTGATGGTTCCGTCGAAACTTCAGTTCTAACTTTACACCAAACAACTCGAGCATCAAGACCACCCAACGTCTAAGTCTCAAAGTGGACGCTAACTTCATGGAGGTTGGTGGATGAGACTTGCAAGTTCGATTGAACTTTCTTCCCCGATTCTAGTTGTCTGCCAACCACCAGTGATGAATCTGCTATGCGTTCTAGCTCCGAGACTCTTGGAGTTGTTTCCGGAAGAGAAACACACTCTAGAGCAGGCCTACGAGCCCGAACAGTGCTGGAGCCCTCCACATGATCTTCCACCATGCGGACACGCTCTACCATCTGCAGACCTTGAGCTCGAGGATCTACATCTACGTCTTGGTTACGGACCAGAGGGAGCTTAGTAACAAGAGGACCAGAGGAGACAGCTCGGACTCTTGGTGGAGAGTATTGGTGCCTAGAGGTAGAGCGATGTTATGAGTCCTCAGTGCGAGGTAGCTGAGACTTAACATGATTAGTAGGTGACTCAACTTGGTGTGAGTAATTGCGGCAATGTGTAGAACCAACCGGCAGAGCTTTACGCTGGTTATGAACATAATAGGAGGAAGGATAACGTCTCGGCGGGAAAGCATAACGACGCGATGGAGAAGCATGATGCTTCGGAGGAGAGACATGGCGCCTCGAAGGAGAGACATGATGCCTTGGAGAAGACGCATGGAGAGAAGGTGGGGAATAGTAAGCACAACGTGGAGATCGACGGGACAATTGATCACAACATGGAGAGAGAACTCGAGGATCAACCACTGGCCGAGATTCGTGAAGCGGAGAATGACAACGGCGTGGGGAATCACGGACAACATCAGGTGACAAAGACTTGGAGGTCGTCTCATGACGCCGATGCCGAGCTTCCAACTTGTGCAAAGTAAGTTGTTGGCTTGTTCCCAGCCCTTCCCGATCCGTAGCCGTGTACACTGGACAATGTTTCTGCTCATGAAGGAGCGAGAAGCAAGAGAAACAGTTTTTCTCTAATCGTTGATAGACGAACTCCAAGTTGGCTTCCTAATGAGTATGGAAAGGAAACTTCTTCGACATGACAAGAGGTTTGAGGCCATTGACATTGACTCAGACACGCCCCTCAAACGGATCCTAGTCCACGTATCCACCAAGATCCTCTTTGATGGCCTTCAAGATGTCTAGTTGGTGGAAGTGGATAGGAAGATTACGAACTTGAACCCAAAACGGGATAAGAGATGGAAATGAGTCCGAAAAAATCAGTTCCCACCGTCGTATCACTAACATCCAGTGTTTGAAATGATACAGAGCATTATGCAGGATTGCTTCTAAGGCCTCTTCCGAGTCAAAACGAAAGTTGAACTTATTACAACCTATATCCTTGCCGAAAACGGCACTATAAAGTCCCCACACTTTGAGTATGAAGTTAATAACAACCTTTGGTTTTTGAATCTTCGGATAAAGCACTCGGCCTATCAAAGTGAGACGATTAGCCTCAATTGACGCAAAGGTATCTACTCGAGGGAGATGAGTAGGTTGTTCCCGAACCCAGCATTTAGACGGAGCAACACCTTTCCCCTTTTCCGTTTCAGTAAATCGTCGAGATATCACAACATAATGCACGAACAACAAACACAGAGCACCGCACGAGCAAAAGCAGAGGAGTAGAACACACGAGCAGCGATAAAAAAAACCCAGAGACACAAACTGAACAGAGGAGCAACAAGGATAACGACGAAGCCAACAACACATTGGTTGGAAGAAACTACACAGATGTAGTATCAGACGTGTGGGAGACACATAAACGCTTATGGAGACATTGATCTCGTGAAAGCGTAAAAGATAGTCTCCGAATCACAACACACAAGACGATCTTATCCACAAGAGACCAAAAGAGCACAACGTAACAGAGAAAAAGAGAGGATCAGAGAATAGGAACAATACCAGCGGGTGAGAGGAGACGCAGGAGAAGAGACGACACAAAACTTGAGCCCCACAGAATTAGGAACTGAACAAAAAGGAGATTCGATCATCACCTACAGCCACAACGATCCCAATCGAAGCAAAGAGGAGCCAGAGACCTGCCTCCATGCGCAGAACCAACGATCGAGAACAGAGGACTTGATCCAGGCAGAGGTACGATCACGAGCACGAACAAAGCAGGATCAGAGGCGCGATCAAAGCATGAGGACACCAGAAGGAGGTACCAGCCGAGTCTGAGAGAGGGAGACGACTGAGACACGCCGATGATCCGCCACAATTAAGCCTCCATCACCATCATCGTCGATATCGCCAAGGAGCGCCACCTTTCGTATTTGGGGTTAATAGTAAATAGTGGTATTTTAAAACGTATCTTCTAAAAACACACTAAAGGGAGTGTATTCAAATAGGGATTTGAAGTGATTTGTATTTAAATATGAAATCACATGTTATTGAAACAAGAATTTTAAAAAGTCTTATACAATTCACTGTTATTGAAATGATGATTTTAAAATGTATCTTCAAATCCACTGTTATTGGAAATATTTTAACTAATGGATTTTAAGTGATTTAAGGTGTTTTAGTAGAATTTCTTTGTTAATACAAAGAATCAAATCACATGGATTTAAGTGGAATTGCAGAGAATTTCTATAAAAAATCACAACTACTTCCCTAATTCATTAAAATCTTCTAAAAACTCATTAAAAATCAAATCCCACCAAATACTCAATCCAATATATTCCCTAAAAATCAAATTCATCCTAATAAGTTTGATGAGATTTGATTTTTAATGAGTTTTTAGAAGATTTTGATGAATTAGCGAAGTTGTTGTGATTTTTGTAGAAATTCTCTACAATTCCACTTAAAACCATGTGTTTCATGTGATTTGATTCTTTTGTATTTTTAACAAGGAAATTCCACTAAAACACCTTAAATCACTTAAAATTCATTACTTAAAATATTTCCAAAACAATGGATTGGAAAATACATTTTAAAATCGTCATTTCAATAATAGTGAGTTTTGTAAGAGATTTTAAAATTCTTGTTTCAATAACATGAGATTTTATATTTTAACATAAATCACTTAAAACTACTGTTTGAATACATCTCAATATTAATTAAAATTTTTCACTTAATTAGTTTCATTTTTCTGAATGGCACAAAAACAGTGAGCTGTCCAATTACTACCAAATTGTGGCTTGGTTGGTTATCTAACTCTTACAATTAGTTGGTTATTGTTTTCTTTAATATGACATGGTCAGATGGATTTATAAGGTTGAGCATTCATGTATCCGATCGGGTTAAAGTCGCGTTCAGTTCGGGTTCGGATCCCGAACTCTGGCCCAACAAAACCCGTTCGAATATTTTTAGTTTTCGTTATGGGTTCGCTTCGGGTAGACGCGGGTTCGACTAATTTTGGGTTGGGTATTTAAGATTTTCTGGTAGTTTGAATATTTTTTCTGGATTTTTCGGGTTTTTATCCGATATTTCAGATATTTTGCGGGGTATTTTGGAGTGTTTTATTGGATTTTTTGAGTATTTGGATATCTTCGGGTACTTGTGTTTCGGATTAGGGTTCAGATTCTTCGGGTTTCGGATACCCGTTCGGGTTCGGGTATTACCCGAAACACGAAATACTTGGAATCAAAACCCGTTCGTTTTTTTTTGTTCGGAATCGGGTTCGGTTCGGATATTACAGGTCGGGTTCGGGCTCGGTATCAGATAAAATGTCTAGCCCTAGGATTTACATTTAGAAAATAATTACAAATGTAATTTTTAAACAAAGGCGAATTTGTAAAATAAATAAAAAATGATTATTTAGATTTGTAGAAAGATGTTAGAAGAAAGATAGGAAGATAAAGTAGGGAAGAGAGTAAATTTTTAGGTAAATAGTTAAATAATAGGGTGTTTTAGATTATTTTTTATAATTTCCCTTTCAACATTTAAACATAAAGTAGAGGAAATTACATAATAAAATACAATCGGTCAATTGGCGAAAAAAAAGGGAAAAAAAATACAATCGGTCAATTCTGGCCCCAAAACATGATTTTGTGATTTAGCAGAAAAAACGTGAGACTGAGGTTTTGATGGGAAAATACAATTCCCTAACTTAGCAGACAAGAATGATGAAACCAATGATCTAGCAGCCAAGAAATTTCCGTAATACATTGCAAGAAAGCTGACCCTGCTCCATCTGATGCAATCTCAGTGCTGTTCCTTGTTTTGAAAAAGGGAATTGGTTAGCTCTTACTCTTCTTTCTTAAGCGCTGAGTCAGTACTTGTGACTCCTGATGTCAACTTCTTCACACTGTCTTTGGCCTCTGCAAGAAACAAAGCGTCTGGCTTGTGTTTATCCGCAGGTTCTTTCAGGGCCAGACATATGTAGAACACAATTACTATATTGACTGATACCACTGCAAGAAATCCACTCAGTAATGTTAAAGAATGTGGAGACAGCGTTGTTGAACCTGTCGAAATTTAAACAGACTAGTGTAAGACACGATAAAAGCTCTGAAACACTACGGTTGAAGTTTAAACAGTAAGCTACAATAACATCTGCTATTACAAAACTAAATCTGCAAAAAATAATAGCAAGAGTTTTGTGAGACAGAAAGAGAGGGACATTATAATATGCAGCTTGTGTGATCACGGGCAGACAAAATGTGCAGGCTAGATTATAACAGCCTAAGACTTAAATCGCCTTTATGACATGGAAGCCAAAAGCTAACTGGTAAATTTTTAAGGAAACAGCTATATTGTAGGCATTTTAATCCAATCTATCCAGCTACAGCTCTTTTCTGTACTACCTAAAAGGCTAAAACCTAAGTTCTAATCAAAGAAGATTTCACAATCAGAATTCTCTAAATTGGAGACAAGATCGTAGCAACTAGCTATTTTCATGAAAACAAGTTCCAGTAACCAAGTATGTATTGCAGAAGCTAAAGATGCTTTGGTAAGAAAAACAACAGAGTTCCCCCTAAAGAAAAATTCAAAGATCCTTCCTAACTTCTTCAGAAATTCTCTGCGGTTAAAACAATTCACACACTGTTAAGCATGAAACCTCCTACCACATGCCACAATCCAATCACTCCTTAATCATCAAGAGTAAACTTATAATCAGGAATCACATAGATCTTCAGATCATAGTGGAAGCATAGGCTCGATAGTGAACTAGCGGGATTAGCAAGTAGCAAAGCTATTCCCTTGGTTTTAAGAAAATCATCATATGTATACCTTAATACCGGCCTGCAGCTAAACCCTTGGTCATTTAGTCAAAGAAACATTCCAGGAAAACTCAAAATCATAATGAGAACATGAAATGATACGCAGAATCGAAATTTGAACATAAAAGAGAAATCCTTGTCAATCTGACAAACACGTGAACAGGTAAGCTAGTCCTTTAGTCATCACACACCAAGTTATTTGGCACACACAGCAAGGACTAACTCTAGTTCTTGATCTAATTGCTTTGACAGGACTTCAGCATAAGAGCTCCAATTTAGTAAATCGCAAAGGCAGAATCATAAACACAATAAGAAAAAAGACACATTTCTCCTGAGATCAACTCAAACATGGGAATTATAGCTCAAAAAAGTTAGTCTTACCTCGAGAACTAATGCTACTAAAATCTAAACAGGAATCAAGGTTTGTGTATGAATGAATTCGAAAGATCATGTCTTACCAGGAAGCAAATCCTGGTTGAATCCATATAAAATCCCAATAGGGAGAATCCACATGAACATTGACGCAACAAGGAACTTCTGCATAACCCCCGCCATGAAGATCGGGAATCTACACTCGAAATCACGAAGATGCGAGATGTACAGTGAAACCTAAAACAAATCTGTAACTAGGGTTTTCTAAAAAGTACCCTTCTTCAAACGACAAGGTAAAGCAAGAGGAAAAAGCTTAACGCTGAGGCGGATCAAACTCACGACGTTGAACTCGAGAAGGTTTGAGATTTTTATTCTTTCTTTCTCCAAAAAGTTTTACTCCCTTTTCAATCCCAAGAGAGACAGAGAGCGAGCCGTATCAACCAACTAGAGTGGTATACCACATCCAAACCGAACTAAACCGGTTTATCCCACCGAATTATCTATGCGGTTCGGTTCAGGAAAAAAAAAAACTGTGTGCCGTTTTTTTCTTCGACGTTTTGCAGATTCTACCCGCAGTTATCTGACTATTGACTGAGAATTAAGAAGTTTTTGTTTGGGTTTGATACTCAACAAAACTGAACACGGAGTAGACACCGAACCGATCTGACTTATAAAAAATATCCGAATAAATCTTTAGTTTCTGCTGGTTCGAGTATATGCAATATCCAAACCCGATCCAGTATACTTATGTACAATGGCAGACCTGAAAACAAATTTAACCGGGTTCAAAATATTAATCAAAAATAACAAAAAAGTGTAATGATTTGAACCCAAGATTAGGGGGTTTATTGAACATCTTTTACCATCTTTTCTAAAAAATTTCTTTGATTTTTCATTCAAATAAAATGATACTATTATTTTAGATGTGTCACTTGATCCTTCTTAACCCTTGGTAGATCCGCCACTGCGTACATAAAAATATGGGACAATTACATAAAATGCCATAAAACATTTAAGGGTTTCCACAAGCGCCATTGCTTTCAAAAATTAGCAGAATTGTCATATATCCAGCTTTGAAATTTACGATAATAACCTTGAACGTAAAATTGGNGGGGGGGGGGGGGGGGGGGAACTAGAAATTGAACTGAGCGATGTCCCCGAGGGAAATAGAAGTTCGGTGCGTGTCAACCTTCCGTGTACTTCCAATGGATTTTGTGGATATAAATAAAGGGGAAGAAATCTAAGAATAAAGGAAGAAGTTGGTCTTAGTGAGTGTACACTGGTACAATCGGTGATTTTGCTTAGTCTGAAAGTGCTATTTAGCCGATCCAATACAGATCCGTTGCAAGCATGGCTGATCCGCCGGATTCGAGAGCAAAAAAGGTTCGTTTTGTTTTTATCGGGATTTGTTGATGAGGGGGAGAAAACTAGTCGAACTTATTTTTTTTGTTAATGGTCTTATCTATGTTTCCGGCGAAATTGATGTTTCTAACAGATGTTTTTTTCCGATCACTGTCGTTGGGAGCGAACTGGAAATTCTATTGTGGGTTGCTTGGATTGTGGGTCTGCAACGACGTTGGTACTTGGGATTTCGTGGTAACCGCATGATGGATGTCTAGGATTACACAGCTGGGAGAGGAGATTGGATATAAAGAACTTGTCGAGTATGTGAAGAAGGTGTTTGGATTCGTCGATTTTGAACCTAAGCTCAACATCTGGCTTCCCTGCAAGCTCTCTAATTTCGCTTCGAGCAAAAGACCTCCAGTGGTTATAGGATACGATAGTGGTGTCAGTTTCTTTCTGCAAGAGAAAGCTATGGCAGAACATATGAATTTGTTGGCGTCACTGGATGATCAACCATTCAACTCGGCTAGCAGCAAACCGTGCAAGCAAGGAAAAAACTTGACGAAAATAGGAGTTGGCCTATAACAAATGATCCAACAACTGCCCTTTCATGTCAAATGCGAAGGGATGAAAGGCTCGATGCACATTTCGTAAGAGGTGGAATCGTCCTGCAATCAATGAGCTCATCATGTGCATAAATAGATGGACAAGCAAATTGTTAGCAAAAAATATAAGTAAATACAGCTGTTGACAGTTTAGTATGCATAAATATTGATGGAATAATACAACTAGCTGACGTTGTGACACATGAAAGTGGAGACCAAGAAACCGTTATCAGGCTAGGCAGCAGCGCGGGCAGAAATGAAGGGCGTAACACGTGTTCTCAGCTCCATAACCCATGTCTCGACAAGGAGAAAGGAGTAGCACAAGAAGCAGATGAGGCAACCAGTTTCAACACTAAGGGAACGCCAGACTCTTTCATGAATGCTTTTTTGGGAGTTGTGGAGCAAACACCTAACTGTTTAGCGACCGAGAAGCAACTCGTTGCATATAACATGCCAGGGAGGTTGGAAGGGGTTGAAGTAGGGAAATATTCTATGGTACACTCATATGTCGACCCATGTGCAGGTGGCAATGAGCGCAGATTATGTGAGTCTTTAAGTAGAGGAACTAGCTCACGCGACATAATCGAGGATGTTTTCTAGTACTGCAAAGATGTCACGAAGGTTGCAAAGAGCCTCTTAGCAGTGTTTGACGCACTCAGATATGAGGAAGATTTAGCGGCAGAGGATGGGCATGCCTGCTATGGTGATGAGGATAATGTGAAGGTTGGTAAAAACAGAGGTATCACAGCAGATGGCGACATAAGCGTTGGCCGTGTGTTCCCTAGCAAGACTGCGCTGCAGACAACATTGTCCTTGTATGCTATCAGGAAGTAGTTCACATTCCAGCAGCCTAAGCCAGACCCATGCCAACTAATTGCAAAATGCAATGATGGAAGTTGTGCTTGGAGGGTATTTTCACGGGTTGTGACAAAAGACTTAGAGAACTTTGAGATACGAACACTTGACCTAGCGACTTCTGCAGAGATACGAATGTTAAGAAGGCAACCTCGAAAGTCATTGTAGAAGTGTTAAAAGGGAGGTATGTAAATGAAAAGGTTGGGCCAAGAGCTAGCGACATACCGAGCTCATGTAAGCAAAGTTGAAGGTTTCCATACCATATAGCAAGGCGTGGCGAGGCAAAGAGAAAACTCTCCTGAAGGCACGTGGAAGTAAACATGAAAGCTTTAAACTGGTAGCTGTTTATATGCACATGTTGAAGGAGGCAAATCCAAGGACAATTTATGAAATTGTTGGTAAAGAAGGCAAGAAGGAGGAACAACAATTCAAGTACCTGTTTCTGGCGCTGGGTGCCTCGATTATTGGCATGAAGTTTATGCGAAAATTTGTTGTTGTAGACGCGACAGCAATACATGCAAAGTTTAAATGGTGTTTTATAAGTGCATGTATGCAAAACGATAACTTTCAAGTGTACCTGATAGCATTTGCCGTAGTCGATGGAGAGAATGACCAATCATGGACCTTGTTCTTCAGTCAGTTAAAACGCATAGTTCCAAACACCTAGAGTTGGTCCTTGTTTCAGATAGGCACACATTGATATACACATCAATAACAGTTGAGTACCCAAATGCCTTCCATGGAGCTTGTGATGTGCATTTGAAGCGCAATGTGAAAACCAAATTCAAAGTCCGAGGGTTGCACATCATAGTTGCAAAGCTGCAAGGGATTTTATTGTTAGGGTGTTTAGAGAATAGTATTCAAAAATAGCTCGGCGATCCGCATAATGCACAAGGTACCTCTCTGAAATTCCTTTGGAGCATTGTACACAGGCCTACTGCCCAACGAAGCGGTACAACATTATGAGCAGTAACATTTCGAAGTCATGGAATGTAGCGGTTGAAAGAGCAATAACTGATGTGTACATATTTTCATGCATGTTTAGATGCATTTTAGCTTAGTTTCATCCACTTTTAGGTTGTAAATATTGCATATAAGTCTTAGAATGCATTAGTTTGAGTTTAGAGTGTAGTTTAGGAACATATTGCATTTGCATACATTTACTTTGCATTTTTAGGTGTAACTTTGAGATGGATTTATGGAGGCTCTAGAGATGGATTCAAGGTGGATTTGGAGCTAAGAATTCAAGGAAAAGAGGAGCTAAATACTATGGAAGAAGTTGGGATCAACAAGGCATCAAAGAAGAGCAAAAAGCCACAAGAAACTGCAAAGGGAACCAGGCATCGACCTGGAGGTCGATGCTGGGTCACCTAAGGTCGATGTTAGGTGACCTTTGCAGACTGCTGCCCAACACAACGCAGCATCGACCTCCAAGGACGATGCCAGGTGACCTGAGGTCGATG
>OVAN01007347.1:0-19672 GCA_900406275.1 Anastatica hierochuntica | reverse complement strand
CTAATCTAGACTCTAGACTCTAAATGATGCATTCTAAAGCTAATATGCTTATTTACAACCTAATAATGAATGAAAACTAAGCTAAAATACACCAAAATATGCATGAAATTGTATGTACATCAGTAGACAGAGGGATAGTCTATGACAGAAAACTTAGTGGATAAGTTGATTCCTCCGGCGCACACAGGAAGTGCTATTTCTCCAATGGTCTGCTTGACTTCCCCACTGAAGCCACTAGCGGCGTGGTCTTCTTGATCAAGGCTTCCTGGGTCACACCTAGGTCCGCGTATGCTCCCAAGAAAAGTATGTTCGTAAAGCTTCCATTTTCGATGAGTACTCTCTTCACCAAACAATTCGCCACCGACAAGGAGACAACTAATGCGTCATGATGTGGTGTCAGGATTCCGTCTTGTCCCCCACCCGTGAAACTTATGACTTCCTGGCTGAGGTTTTGGCTCTTGACTTCCGGGGTGCTATGATTGTTTTTAGCAAGCCTTGTGCTTTTCTTCGCAGCGGCGTGTGTGATGCCACTTATCTCTGAACCCCCATATATGACATTGATCACCCTATCATGCCTTGGGAAATCAGGTTCTTGACGGCTGGCTGAGACTCCTTCTTCTTGTTTACCTTATTTCTCCTTAGCCTTGTTGGAAAGTAATTCTTGTAGGTATCCCTTCTTGAGCAGCTCGTTGACTTCTATTCTTAAGGATATACAATCCTTTGTTTTGTGACGGTGGTCATTGTGGAAGTCGCACCATTTGTTTGGATTCTGGTGGTTGTCAGGTGATCTCATCTTCTCGGGCCATTTGACTTGTCTTCCCATCTCTTTCTAGATTTCTACCAGCTCCGCGCTCGATACTGACAGGTTGGATACGTCCGACCAGGTATGGACCGTTGGGAATCTATTGACGTCGGGCTTACCTAGAGGTTTGTGTCCTTTGGCTCCCTTCTGTCCATCGTCTCTAGTCGGTCTTTGGTAGGGCTTGTCATCTCTGGCCATCTTCTCGGTCCTCATGACCCGAGATTCTTGCCTAGCATGCAGATCTTCCTCCCACTTGATTTGCGCCTAGGTCCGGGAGAGCACATCTTCCATCGTTCTGCATTGATACATGGTGAGCTCCTTGTACAGGTCACCATCAGGCAGAAGTCCTCTCTTGAAGGCAGAAATTGCGGTAGAAACACTGCAGTTCAGGATGGTAACTTTCTGATTGTTGAAGCGGTGAAGGTAGCTCGTGAGCGGCTCTGCCTTATGCTGCCTGATCTCATAAAGGTCATCAGAGGACTTAAGAGTCATTCTACTGCTGGAAAATTGCTCTACAAACAGATCAGTCAGATGAGCAAAGGATCTTATGGTTTCGGTTGGAATTGATATGAACCATTGCAAGGCGGCCCCTGTCAGGCTAGAGCCAAACCCCTTGCACATGGCGGCTTTCTTATGCTCCTTCTGGATTGCCACAGTAAGCATCTTCTGCTTGTATTATGCATTGTCATTGTCCGGATCGGAGGTCCCATCGTAAAAATTGACGAATGGGAAGGTAAATTTCTTGGGCATATCGGTGAGGGCAATCTCCTCTGAGAAGGGAGTGTCCGCGTAGGATCTCAGGGCACTTTTCTTCAGGGGAGGTGAGAAGCCTGAGAGTTGCTCGATCACCGACTGTAGTGCCTCAAATTTGATGGAGAATATCTCTTCAGTCCTCTGGCTTCATCAAAGAGTGGGGCGAGGCATGCGGCTTGTGGCTCTTTTGTATCCATCAGGTCTTCTTTCTCTTGAGCAAGGTTTCGGTCATCTTGGGTCCCTGCTGCTGCTGGGTTTGCTCCCTCTCCCAGGTTATTGGTAAGAGGAGTGTCCAGAGTTAGCATCCACGGTACCTGGACCCTGAACCTGTGATTTGTGGCTTGATTTGCCGTCAGAGCCAAGTTTGCTTCTCTGAGGGTCTCGTTCTCCAGCTCTAACTGTTGCAGGCGCTGCGTGTTCTCTTGGAGCGTTTTGGCATGAGCCTCCATCTGCTGTATCAAGGTCTGAAGCTCTACAGCTGCTGCGTCAGGTCTAGTTGGAGTCTGATCTCTTCGAAGCTGCTCCATCTCTCCTAGTCTCTTTTGCAAAGTCTATAATTGAGATCGCATCTCATCGTAGGTGAGCTCTGCTCGTGCTGGTGTGATGTTTGTTGATTCATGATAGTCTCCAACTATTGTCATGTAGTTTTTTTTGAATGCTCCCCTCCTTCTAGCGCCAACTGTTATGGGTGATTTTGGTTGTTCTTTGTAGCACTACGGAAGCTGGAGATCGATGAATGTTTAGCAAATGTTTTGGAATGTTTGTGCTAAGCTTAGAGATCAAAGATGGCAGAAACGTTGCTTGTTGTATTGATTCTTTGCTTAGGGTTTTCGTGCGTGCACGTTTTCCCTTTAAGCTTGGTATTTATACATGAGTTTCATGATTATCCCTCCAAGAATTGGATATATCATGATTATTTGTAGAATATATGCATATTTATCTAAAATACATGTCAATATCTACTAGCTGGAATATCGAAAATAAAGGACAGGCGGTGGTCGGCTGGCTTCCAGCTTCCGGCTATGCTTGGTCATCTGACTTGCAGCTTCCGGTTATAAGACATCGTCTGGCTTCTTGCTTCTGGGCATTCCCCTGCTTTGAGGTCTTACTGCTATACTCCATCTAAGTCTGGGGAATTCCCATGACCTAAATTACTCCCAACACCCAAGTCTAGCCCATGGAAGTCGTTGAGGACCTGAATGGCAATGAGAATCCTTTAAGAAGGTTGGTTCAGCTGAGAGGGGTAGAGCTTCTATCATACCCCTAATTCCAGCCTCGAAGTAACCTTCGTACATCGCAATCTCATCCCCGAGATTCTCAGAAGCCCTCTCGTTGTCCTTGGCCACCCGCAACCTCAAACCCTCTTCAAGAGAGTATTGCTGCTTCTAAGCCTCAAGAAGCTCGGAGTCGACAGAGGAAAAGGGACCCACCTTCAGAAGACTAGGACGCCCGACAGTACAAAGGGGTCTCGTGGTGACGTCTTGGATCTCCAGGTCGTCTAAAGATCCTTCAACCTCAAAAGAGGGACTAGTTCTGATAAGGTGCCTTTTTCGGACGCGAGCACCAGCAGATGATGAGACTTCATGTGAGAATTCTTCGGTGGAGCTGGACATTGCGACTTGAAAAGGTCTGGGTTTTCATATATAAGGTTCAAAAAGGGGTAAGAAACCTAGAAGCTAAGAGGACCCTAAACCCTAAAGATATCAAATAGGATCCTAGCTTAAAAGAAGAAAAAAGAAGGAGTAAGAGATTCTAACCTGAGATCTTAAATGGGACAGATCTTGAGTATGGATTCCAAAAGGAAGCTTTTCGCAAGAATATGAAAGAGAATAGAGAGAAAATGCAAGAATGAAGAAAAGAAATCAAAGTGTTGAAGAAGAAAGAGAGAGAGGCGGAGCTAAGCTACACGCGTGTAATGATTAGGCAGCACGAATCTCGGAGCAATCTCCCCCTTTTTTTAGAAATCCTAACGTAACCTAAACGGAAGGCTGAGATCTTCGCAACAGTTCCCAAGATTTCTTATCAAGTTGCGAGTTTGAAATTAAAAGTCCTGAAGCCAGAAGCAAGATGTCGAGAGGCAGTAGGAACCTCCAGCAGAAATTGCAATCGTAATCAACGATACTTCGGCTGGGAGCAAGCAGACATCCAAAGAGTTCAAAGCGTCACGTATTCATATGAACGAATGGACAAGCAACTTGTGGCTTCCTACCAAAGAAACGACGGAAACATGTTATTCTCCAGCTTCGGATCGAACCTGCGCAATAAGAGGCAAACTGTTGGGATAATTTAAGCCTTGGGAATTCCTCCTGGTTCGAATGTAGTACATCAGTAAGGCCATAAGACAGGGGAATGCCCATATGTAGAAAGTCAGACGCCATGACGAAGCAAGAAGTCGGATGCCGTAGCAAGACCAAAGGCCCAAAGCCAGCCGCCATTATTAGATGTTTATCTTACTAATTAAATAAGTCAATAATCATGTATACTTATTAGATAATTATGATATCTCCTAGTTTGAAGGAGATAACAATGAACTCCATGTATAAATATAAAGCTTGGGGTTTAGGAGAAGGAATCCGAAAAACCCTAGGCTTAAGAGAATAATATACATATCTTTTCATCTCTTTTGCTTAGATCGAAAACACAAAACCTGCATATTCATTGTCTTCCAGCTTCTGTAGTGCTTTCTAAATAATATTCCAAAATCACCCATAACACGTCCTACAAACAAAAGCTCGTCAACTCATGCTCTTTCTACTCATAGACCTTTCGTCCACTTGACGTAAGGCCAGCACGGCACGGTCACATTGGTCAGCACGCTCATTGCCTGTCCCACTGCCCAAAGCCTATACTTCTTCCCAAGCCGGATTTTGGAAACAACTCGCCAGCCGCCCCGGTCTTCCATGACCCAAGGCACTGAGGTTCACGCTTATACTTTTTCCCTTCCACTACAACACTTTGGACACAAGACGCAACCATCTGGGCACCTCCCTCCGGCCTCTTGCGCCTGGCCCGACGGGAAGGTCCTACTACTCCCATACCACTTAATTCCCCCAGGGTCCTGAGCACCGGGGCAGGGTTCATCACACCTCTATATTGGAAAGGTGACTATCCATCAGAGAACCTCATCACCAGATTAATCTAGACCTATTATCATCTTTCATAATTCTCAAGCAAAGCCAATGCAGACCTACTCATTTTAAGGACTTCATGTTCATAGGTTTTAGCCTAGGCTCGACTTAGCGACCCAACAAGCATTCAAACTTAGGCATATATGGCCTTATGTCTTAACAATACATATTATGTAGTTTTTATTCATGGCAAGACATATAGCTCGACACAAGCCGGTTTAACCCTAGACTAACAAAATTAAACGAATACCGAGATCAACGAAGACCGAGAACTTCCTCACCTTGGCCATGCAGACGAACTTACAGGTTGGTTGGTCGTCGATCCTTCTCTTGGGTTTTTGTCCCATGATGATCCTCCATCATCCTTCTTATCTCCTGTTACTGCTCCACCTTCGCTGGTCCTTGACGACTATCCCTCGGAAAAAGAAACTTGCGCCACGGAACCCGTGTTAGTCCTTTACACGAGAACCTGCCAAAAGAGGAAACTTTCCATTTGTGGGAACCTGCCATAAATGGAAATTTTCCTGAAAAGGAAACTGCTAAAAAGAGTATCCATACCCTAAATGGAAACTTTCAATTTATGGAGACCTACCATAAATGGAAAGTTCCTAAAAAGGGAAACCCGCCTGAAAATGAAACTTCCCTAAAATGGAAACGTTCCAAATATGGAAACCTACCATATTTGGAAACTCCAATAAAAGGAAAATTAAGTCTAGGGGCAAAACGATAATTTTACTTACCGAGGGATGTGGTACTCTCGGGAGTGGTTTAAGACTTCCCGATTCAGAACACTGGCCAATCTCGATTCACTCCTTCTCGGACCAGGCTCTTTCCGTAGTGCGCCAGAGTTTTCTGGACCTCCGACCCTAGTGTCCTCACGATTTTTCGCCGAGCCGCTGCTCCCTCCCACTGTCGCCAACTCACCCCAAACTCCACCGCGACTCACTACGACTATCTTGAGAACATTCTCTTGTCATGTATCCAGCTCCACCGTTTACTTCCTCGCTCTCGTCATCACAGTTTTGTCTTCGGTTTGCTTCTCCTCCAACTCACAGTTTCCCTCGGTTCCTCCCTTATTCTTCACGGCACCACCATCATCGGTCATCACATCCTTTTTAGCCTCTCTACCACTGACCTCATTCTCCTCCTCCATGAAATGTCCTCCTTCGACTCTATTCTCCTCCCTCATGGCATTATCACCACTTCCGATCACCACTTCTCTCTCCTCCTCCACTCCATCACTTCTCTCGCTCACCACCGTGGACTCGTCATCACCAACCCCATAACCTGCGATAATCATCTCATCCTCCCTCTCCGCGACTCCTCCGACCATCGTCTCCTCCTCCAATACTCCTCCTTGCCGTAATTTTTTCTCCTTCCTCCCGACGATCACGATATCACCTTCTCCGCCTTCTGACCCCTTGACTCCTCTCTTCCTCGACATGACCGCAACTCCTTCTCCTCTTTCCAACGTTGTCTCTGCTTCGTCTCCTCCGTGCAATGCCACATCTCCTTTTCTTCACTCTCAAATCCTCCGTTTTCAACTTCGTCGCTTCTCTTCTCCTCCACTATTGCTGCTACTCCTCTCCTCATTCAATGTCACGACTTTGTATCTCTCTCCTTCGTCAATTACCATTATCATCATCTTCGATTTCTCTCTCTCTCTCTATCTCTCTCTATCTCACGGCAGCGCCGTCTTCTTCTTCTTCTTTTTGTCGTTTTGGGTGAGTACAGGGGAAAGGGTTTTAGGGCTTTAGGGTTTTTAAAGGCTTGCAAGAAAAGTATAAATGGACTTGCAGAATTTTTTCTGGGGCGGAAAAAAAGATGTGAATGCTATAAACAACGTCTGGTCTTTTTAAAGCTTTAAGGAAGTATCTTTCACTAGAGTTGATTCCAACAACAAACATAATGAACCCTAAGCCAGGCACAAAGTACAAAGAAGGAGAAAATTGCAATTAGAGACTGACGTGAAATTAAACTTGTCTTAAGATTTTTCGAATCAAAAATCAGTAATTAGGTTAAATCTAAAACTTTGGCTTGAACCATTTGAAAGAAGGTAGATGAAGTAGAGCTAAGATTGTACTTGAGATAAGTACATGAGGAATTAAATAGTTGGCTTGCTTTAATGTTTCCATTATAGAAACCTTCTTATTATAGATTCTGAAACAAAACAAAATTGTTACTTTTTTCTAAGAAGGAAATAAAAAGACCGTGAATTTTTTCCATTGTGTATTTTTCTCGTTTGATTCAAATTTAAAGACATATCTCCTCCATGGATAAATCGATCTGCCATCTTTGGATCGTAGAAAAAAATAATCAAAAACATTTAATTGATTCAACCCTTAGAAAAAAAACAGAGTTGGTAGCTTAAATTTTGCTTACTTTGTGAAATTGAGCTACTTCCTAGTACTGGAGAACCTACAGAACATGACCCTGCAAGAGAACTCAACTCATCAAAAACCAAGAAATGAAGAGTAGATAAAAAGATAGAAGGAAGAAGTTAAACCTAGAGAAGAGAATGAGGAGATGTAGATTGGGAAACTTGCAACTCGCCGAGTGTTGCAATATGAATAATCTCAAGGTTGAAGAAGATGATGGCGAGACTTCAACAACAGAGTCTCAATTGGAGAAATCATAGCCATTTTGTGATTTGGTTTCAGAGATAGCAAAAAATAAATAAAAAAGAAGCTCTCGCAAGAAAAAGAGATAGAGAGACATGAATACAAAATGTTGCATTTAGTTGGGTCTCTATCTTAGTTTAGCATTAATAAGCTCAAAGTAGCAATACCAATTTTACCAACCTAACAAAACAAGCGTTTCACTAGACGTGAAAACAATTAATTCATCTCCACGAGACGCACGTGTGAGTGCCACAGCAACCTATCGTCTTTTTCATCTAAGGATTTTATTTAAACTTAAACATGATTTCATACAAAGACGGCAAAGAAATTTACGTCTTTCCGGAGCCATAAGTCGGCTGGTTTGAAGGATACCCCCGGAGCCATAACCCGAAACATTTAAAGAAAATGTAAACAACACAACCCAAAAGTTAAATACACAAAGGAGATGAACTAAGAGGATCTTTTAAAAGATAAATACTATCTAGGAAGAAAACGGAATCGATCGGAGGAGAAATGAAGTTGAGCAACTCAAGCTGATATTATTGGGGAAGGACAGACACATCGAACTCATTATATTGCTCACATACTGGATGGAGCCACGAGTATCACAAACGAATAACCTACCCGGGTCGCTGAAGATAGCTTCACATATAGCACTACCACTTTGATATTCAACGACCTGCGGCAAAACGCTCTGCACACGTCCTTACTGAGGAGCCAGAAACATCTTACAAGAATCAACCTGTAGATCCTAGCTAGTAGGACGAGCACACCTCACTCACGACCCGCTAGCCACATAAACAGTACAAACACCTAAACACACCCAACCGAAGACAAACGGGACGACGGTGAAGATGGGGCCGAGCCGCAACATGGACAAACAAGAGCCACTATCTGACACTACACCTCACCAATCAACCTACACTCCAAAGCTTGCTACCAAAGACCACTAAAAGGTCATTTCCTTAGCTTTTCCCCACGCCTAAAATCCTCCTTCATCATAAGCACATAACTTAGAAAAACAGAATTGGATCTGACCTTTAAAAGCTTCATATCTTGGTCTAAAAACCTATTTTTACTAAACGGCCCCCTTCTTCGAAAGCTTCAATAGCGAGTCTCATCTGACTCCACCCACCACAGATCAACGACATCAAAAGGAGCCAGAGAGGAAACGAAGACCATCGAATCTGACGCTGCAAGCAGAGCTGTGGAGAACTCGAAAACGTTGAAGGTTGAAGAGAGAGGAAGCACGAAAAACCGACAATGGAAAACGCAAAAAACGTCGACGGCTATGGCTTAGCCGCCGGTCAAAAAAAATGAAATCGCCTTTTTCTCCTAGGGATTTACTATTTGAGAGCAGCAAGAAAAAATATAGTTTTTGTTCCAAATGAATAGTATACAAGTTCTTACCAACCTATCGTCTCTATGCACTCTTTTTTTTGGATAAATTAAGCACTCCTTTTTGTTCAAACAAATCAAGGAAAACTTGTGGTTTTTAATCCATTTTGATGATATTCTGTTTAATTCATTTTGATTTTCTGTTTGCATTAAGTTTTGTTTTTCAGTAAGAAAATTAGAATGATAATAAAGTTGATAATTTTTCTATTTAATTCAATTCGCTTTTTGTTTAAATTAAGTTCGCTCCCCGAATAAAAATTCTACCTTTCACGAAAGTTAGCAAGTCAACGAAAATATTAAAATTTACCATTTGTTAAAATTTGATGGAAATAGTTTTTCTTTCGTATTATTTGTTGTTCATTTTCGAGGGTTAAAGAAGTGATATTCAGTTATGCATTTTAGTAGATTTTAAATCTAAATACAATTCACCTATGATTTTAAATTCCTTAATAAAACTCTAATGTTATTGGGTATGATACTTGTAAATCATGCTTCGTAGATTTATTATATTGTGTTATTCAGTGAATGATTTTATATCATCTTGAAATCTATTATTATTTAATTTTAAAAGATTTTAGATTTTTTATTTTGGTTTATTTGGTTATTTGAACTAATTGTCAAAGAGTTTAGTACACATGAATTTAATTAAAATTTTAAATCTTCATAGATTACAAAACAAAAATATTTTATTTTAAATCATCGATCCATTAACATCCCCTCAATAAGAAGAATCTCAATTGATTTTCAATTATCTAAATCATACATTATTGATCCAACTGATTTTGGTGGATGTCCCGTCAAGGATTTAAACGTTTCTCTATATGATTTAAACTTTCATCGAACACTTTCGGTGAGTGAAATAACCTAAAATCATAGACTTTGTTATCAAGCTAATCTAAGCCTTAAGAACAATGCTAAGTGAAGATCAATTGATAACTCCCCAATCTAATAACAACGTAACAATCACTGAATAATGAAATCACTATGTGAGAAACCCTAAACCCAACTATAGAACTACTCACACATAGCGATTGAAACAACACAAGATGAAACAAAGAGAGACATGTTGTATGAAATCAAAAGCAAAGAGTAAAGGATTCATAATTCTTCTCGAAAGATTACGTATAGGAATTCGTCTCCCTTAGATTACAGAGCTCTCAAGTTTCTCTAAAAACAAAGAAAATAGCATAATTAAACAAGAAAATCAAGTTTGGGTGTTTAAACTTGTATTCGGTTCTTCGATTCTCAAATTTGGTTCAAATTAAGTCAGTTTGGTCGCATCGTGACAAGGGTCGCCCGATCCATGACAAGGATCGATCGACCTATAACCTGAAAAGACAGTAAAGAACACAAAACGAATTCAATAAGAACCACATGCAATATCAAAACACCTTTTTATCGGATAAGACAACGATAAAAACCAATAAAATACTAATATATCATAGGGTTTTGGCTCACTAAGAATATGAAGTTACACTCTGGTCTTGGTAATGATTCCCTTGAGGCATTTTGAAGCTGACGTGGAAATACCAGAAGATCTGATTATTGAATGCGTCGATCCTATTAAAAAAATCGTTGAAGAAGTTTATCGAGAATCTTATGATTGAGGTACTGATCCGATATATTTTCAAGGCCGTGCAATTCTTATTCCACGAAATATTAATGTTGATGCCATCAACCATTATATGTTATCACAAATGACAGGTAAATTCTTTCTTGGTTCTTGAATTATTATTAACTCATCTTACACTTTCTTCACGCTCGTTTTAAGGGGAGGAAATGACCTATCTCAGTGTTGATAGTATCGAGACTTTAGATACAAGTGGTAAAGATAAAATAATATATGCCTAAGAATTTCTATAAAGTATCAAGCTATCAGGACTGTCAATTTTTTAATAAATAGTAATAATTCGTTTGTTTTTACGGAAACATCATCATTTAAACTGTTTATACTAACTTTACGTTTTTTTTTGTTTTTCCCTAGTTGATGTTTGTTGAAACTTATTTAAATTTCCATATACCTGATTTAATGTGGTAAAATCATTTTTTTCTATAAACTAAACTATATTTTATTTGAATTTAGAAAAAAAGTAATCAAAATTATTGTGTATGTTTCTCTCTTGTACTTTCACTACATAGCCGACGCAAAATATACAAAAAGAAACAATATTCGAATTGTTTATTTTTGGGAAATTAGGTTATTTACATAAGAAACCTAGATTAATAAAGCTTCTAACTAAAACTAAAAAAAAAATCTCTCTTCAAATAAAATTACAAAAACATCCCACCCCTCTACTCTCAGCCACGTGTCCTCTCTTTTTTTCTTTTTTCAGCACTCCAACAAATCTTTAATTAGATTTTTGTATTTTAAAAAATGTGTTCCCGAAAATTTCAATTACACAAAAAAATTATACATTGTTAAGAAATTTAGCATAATTTGAATTGTTCAAGTCGGATATATATTTTATATTTTAGTAGTCAAGATGTTACAAGTTACGTCATATGTAGATTTTAATTTTTCTTTTATAGTAATACTATTTTCCTATGTATGTCCACAATGTTTTCCTCTTATCCAACACTTCATTCAAATTCTTTTCTACTATTTCTCCAATGTATGGTCTGAGGATTGGATTTAGAGTTTAAGGTTTAGAGTTCAGAGTTTATGATATAAGGTTTAGGTTTAGAGTTTAGGGTTTAGGGATTGAGTTTATGACCAAAGGTGTGTGTTTAGAGTTTAAACTTTAGCATTTAGTGTTTAAAAGTTAGGGTTTGTTGTTATTAGAATTCAATATTCTCTTAAATAGTATGTCTATAAACAAAGAATGTCTACAAAAATAATATTTCTATATTTTTGTTTTATATTATATGTCATATTGTCTTTATAAATTGTATGCCATAATTTGTAGAATGTGTAATTGTTTGATCTACTACAAAAAATTATGGGAATATTGAATTATTTTCTACTATTTCCCCAATGTATGGTCTGAGGATTGAATTTAGAGTTTAAGGTTTAGGGTTCAGAGTTTATGGGTATAAGGTTTGGGTTTAGAGTTTAGGGTTTAGAATTTAGAGTTTATGACCAAAGATTTGGGTTTAGAGTTTAGGGTTTAGGGTTTAGAGTTTATGGCCAAAGGTTTGGGTTTAGAGTTTATATTATTATTATATAATAAATTTTAGAATTTGATGTAATAATTTTTTTGTCACATTTCACAACTTATATATCAAGCGTAGAAATGTTACTATTCTACGCAATTAATCTTTGATGTTTTAAAATTTCAATAAACACAAATAGAACGCCTGCAGAAATAGTAATTTTATTTTAAACACATACAGTGTTCTGATACTATTTAAAAATCGATAAGCTCTATTCGATAGTTTATGGCCAGCGTAATTTATGAGCAACAAAAGTTCCTTCTCACTTGTAGTCTCCGGTTTTGAGTTGATGATACGTTTTGTCGCAGCTACTCCCTGTGGGTGATTCCGAAAATTATAGCGCTTCCAAAAATTATAGCTATTTCAAAAACTGTTTTTTCATATTGAAGCATATAGCTGCAAAAATAGAATATCTATAAAAGTAGTAGTACTATTTTAACAAAATATGGTGTTCAAATATTGTTTTCAAAACATGCATCTGTTTGGAAAAATTCAAAACAAAATTTATTCAGAAAAAAAAAATTATATTTTTTCGGTGTATTTAAAAATTTCATTTAACATATTTGTAAAGAAAAAATATCAAAAATAGTAAGAAGGGGTAAAGTGAGGAGAGATTAAGAAAACAAAAAATAAACAAAACAAAACTCACGCGCCACTCAAAGAGTGATTGAGAAAAAATGCCAAAAATTACATTGATATTTAAATAGTGCCACTCAATAGTTATGTAACATATTTAATTAATTTTTGGTTTTGAATATTTGGCTAATTTATCCTTTATTTTTAAGAAATTGATCAAAATAGGTCATGTGTGATACCTACACCTAGTTAATGTAATAATCAATTATCTAACTAATTAAAAGTTGCTAATTGTGGCTTTAGAAGCTATCCATCTCAGCATTTTAAGTTTCTCTCTTAAGTTGTCACGTCATCAATTTCATCTACCTCAAGCGTCTCTTTATTCGTCTCTCAAACCGGTATAGCATCTCCCTTTCTTTTAATAAAAGAGTCGATACATATGCCTTTTTCTAAAAAGAAATGTAATTGGTTGTACAATCCTATCCTTTTCTCTCTAAGCGCGATCAAGCCATGGAACGTTCGTCTCCTCTTCAATTCATGGGGCGGGTAGGGCATGGGCCGTCTTCTTCTTCTCTGTTTTCCTCAGTTTCGCAAAGAAGCAATGCGGCAATCTCAGCGAAGGGGTAGAGCTTCTCCTTCCTACAATTGATGAGATCAGAGAAGCACTAAATAGCTTTCAATCTCCTTCTTTGATTTTCTGCCAGAGGTTTGGTCGGTCGATCGATTCTTTTTCTTCAACTTTTAGGTTTGAGAAAATCAAACGGAAACCATTATTAGCCTCTTCGATTTCATTTATTCACTATATATAGGATTGGCATCGTACCTCAGGATAATGGCTCCGACTACTATTTCATGCGATCTTTCGGTCAAGCCCTTGCGCTTTTTCAATTTCCTTTGTCACTACATTCGATCGATGTGACTTTCTTTCATATCACAATTCTTCCTCCGGTGAAAAACCGCCATCCTTCTCCTCTGAAGGTAAAACCACAAGCTTCTCAATATGTTTATGCTGGCAATTCCTTAGTTTGATTTTGATTTGAATGTATCATTAATTACTAATCTTTATATTCCAGTTTGGTTAATGATCACCTGATTTCCCTAGGAACCAATTATGCGTTCATGTTTTTCCCCCCAGATTTTCGTCTCATGATGACTCCATTTACCTGCTCATGTTCCCATTTAGTTTGATATACATACTATTATATGTGTTACCATGGTTTTAAAAAAATAAAGTTAAGGAATACCCCTATTGACGCACTACAAGACATGTGTTAAGTAGCAGACAACAAATTTCTTATTCTAAGTTGTAGAGAGTTGTCGTCGCATATACCAGTCCGTAAAAGTGTTTACTATTCCTATTCCTATGATTACGCAATTAGTTTTACTCAAATTGTCTCTTACTTTGCCAACTCCACCACAACAGTGATTGTCTTTAACTTTTGTTTAATTGCAGTGGCGAGATGATGCGTGTATATCTCTGGTCCATTGATGCAGAATCAGTTCTTCAATGGTGGGAGATGGCCGAGAGGAGCCCATTAGTCGTTATGCTTACCGCAATGAACCGCAAAAGAATTGGAGGTAAATAATCAAACAAACTTATTGTCTAAGAAAAGGTCGCATCGAAAGCCCATTTTCTACACTTTGAACTTGATAATTCATGTCTATATACAGGCATCTCTAAAACAAAACTGAAGTTATCTTTGACATCTTTTAATAAAACCTTTGATTTTGCAAAATTTTGAGATAAGTAACTTACAAGAAATACGATTTGAAATAAACTAATATATATATAGTGTGTGAGACACAAAAACACACATGCTCACAGTGTGAGTTGTATATTACGCAGAGAAATGAAGACATAATCTTATGAAATATGATGGAGGAACATCGATATGCATATTTGTAACAGTTAATTTTTGTTCACTAATATGATCCGAAAATAGTTATTTTAGCTACGCATACGTTTCCTCCACCCTGCAGCCAAACTTATCAAACTTACATTAGAAAACGTTTAAGGTCGAGTCACCCTTAACCCTACAGCATCTAGCTTGGTAAACATCATAATCTTCGTCTTCTTCATGTTTTTGCTTCGGCCTTGTGCTTCTTCTCACAACTATTAAAAAATAGAAAATATCTATTCATAGAGACCATAGCTTCCACACTCATGTCTGTATTTTTGTCTTATACTTTGATGTTCTTTAAAATATTGTGCTTTACAATGGGTATTAGGCACTAGAAATTGTAAGTTTCACTTTCTTTCTTACTCAAAATTTAATAAAGATTACCTTGATGCATGCAGTTTGTGAAAAATCCAGCAATTTTTGATGTCTTAGTGATGTCAAACATTTACGGTGACATTACCAGCTACTAATGTGTTAGATTAGTTGGAGGACGAGGATTGACTCCAATGTGAAACATTAGTTGAATGGTTATTGTTTATTATTATTACGATCTAATCATCTTATTTTATATTAATTTTGAAGCAGTTTTTATATTTGAAAAAATGGTGCACCCTTCCTGAAAGTAGTTCTTGCACTTGATATCGGCGGAAATGTCAGTCCTTGAAATATGCATCAGTCCAATCTCATTAGTTTCTCAAATATTATCACTTCTAGAAAGCATGTAAACTTCCATTATTAAGTGAACTCACTCAATCCAACTCTTGTTGTGTGATCGGAGATATATAGTATAAGCTGGTATGGGGACGAGAATATTCATTTTATGTATCTTTTCTTGGAAGCATAATCAGATGCTTCATCTCATTGTGAACTGGGTCATTTACGACCAAAAAGAATATAAAAAGTTGTTGTGATAAACTCTTTTAATATGTTTATGATTGAACTGAACGCAAAACCATGGCTCTTTCAAGAAACACCCAATCGTGCCTCTTTCAAGATGCTACTTTTGGTTTACTCTCAGGTAACGCTTCACTGTTGAAACTGAGCGCTAATCTACGTGCTAATTTAGCACAATCTAATCATATTTATATCAACACAATGTATTGCCAGTCTATTGCTTTCATCCCTGCGAGTCGGCTGCCTTGCTTCCTCCATTTGATTGACGTCGAGAAAGCCTACGTAATACGCAGGTTCATCCTCAAGCCAACGTGTGATCGGTTCAAGGTGGTTGCCTTTGCGCAAAGAGGAAGCGATTTCGATTGCTAATCAGACTGCGATTACAAAGGAAAATGTTACCATCCACAATGATGGTGTTCTATAGGTCAATGTGTCTTTCTTTATATCAGATCCTTGAGTTATCTTTTCATATCTTTCTTAAGGAATGTATGTCGCGTTTTTCCGTTGATTTTGATACTTCTTGGGTTCGTAGATAGTTGACCCAATCTACACTGTTGTATAGTTGGCTCAAACAACAATGCGTAGCAAACTCGGGAAGATTACTCTTAGAAAGACGTGTGAGAAGATTAGTGAAAAGGTTGTTGTTCGTTTTCTCTACTTCTTTGCTTTTTGTTCAATTTCTTTTAGCCTTAATGTACTTGAGCTTATTTTAAGGTTGGCAATTGGGGATTCTTTGATGTCATATTCGACAATGTTAATGTAAATTGATAACTACCCAAGATTGCAGTTAGATTGTTTACCTTTTTTGTTCATCTCATCACTGTTGGCTATGAGTTCGACTTTACTTTTGTCAGATAAGAATAGTTGGATAATTGATGAATTAATAGATTTACAGCAGACTTACCGTAGTCAATTTTGATAACGACATATTTGTGTGTCTTTCCTTCAAAGACTCCAACTACATAAAGAGGCCAAGATTTTGAATTGAATTCATAACCCAAACCTCGCTCCTCCCAACCTTTCTCATAAGGATAAAATAAACTTAACATAACAAAACAACCAAAATGTGAGCGTTGACTTCTCTTGAAAGCTAAATAAACAAACAATTTATGCCAGAAAAAAACAAATAATTTATTGTTATTGCAAGAAAAAAATTTCAAAGAACCATTTAAACAAAGAAACTTGCCATTTCAAAAAGAGATGTCATCAAAGTTGTTTTTCTTTTCCCTTTAAATCCAAAGAATTTTTATTCGTGTGTTCATTTTCTGAATTATGTTTGCTTTTTCTTTTCACTACTACCTTTCACAAAGGAAAATCTCTTATTATTTTCTCGGTCGTATATAGCTAAATATGTAAAACAGTTATCGGTCGACAAAAAATATTTTTTTATATATTTTTCTTTGAGTTGATGTATGGTCAGAGGTGTATGCAGAAATCTTTTCACATAGGGGCATCATTAAAATGATTTAAAGAATTAAAATCAATATTGAGATAACAAAACGAACAATATCAAAATTACACGAATTTACAAGAGAATTATAAACAACATTGGGGCCAGAGGCCTCCCACATACTCACCATAGTTTAGCAGAAATAAATAAAGAGTTCATATTTGACACTGATCACAAAAATAATTGAAAATTTGAAAATGAAACGAACAACTAATACTATTCTTTCTTGAACAAAATAATTAATCTAAATAGTTCTCCTAATAATAACTTTTTCTTGGCTATATGATCACTCAAAAAAAACTAATATTAGATTCCAAACACGACTTGGATAATTATGAAAACAGTTTATGCATTCTTGATTCAAAAAAAGTTAAAAACAGGGGATTATTCTACATTTTTTCCGTTATCTATACATGAACAAAAATATAAAAAAATAACATTAAAGTTTAAAAGCTCGGTATTTCAAAAACTGTTACAAAAGCTCATACAATTTCCAACAATAGAATACTATCATTTATTTTAAAAAATTTTGTTTACCATATACGCACAAAACGGAAATTTACATTATATATTAAATGTCTAACTATATTTAAATTTTAATTGTCATCTTCGAGTAATTTAGAAGAGGTAAAAATCATTCACACTTTTTTTAATTGTCAGAATTACTAAACATCCTAAGTGTCAACTATTTTGAAGTACAAAACCCACCGAAAAAATGTAAAAATATCTTACAAATATTATTTATTCTGAAAATTGACTTCTTTTTTGGAAATTCATTTCCTCCAAAGAAATTACCAAATTATACTAATAAAACATTTAACATTAACAAAAGAAATCTTCACAAAGTAATATATTTGAAGATATTCTTAAGTTCAATTACCATTTCAAATTTAAACTATATATAAAGGAATAAAAAATTTGAAGTTTTCCTAATGATCAAGTAAACTCTCGAAAACGTGAATCATGAGCTTCGTTTTCTCTTGAAATGGTGTTGGATTTTGGATTTTCATGTATAAAACAACCATGGAAAATATATATTTTGTTATGTAAAAATAAAATTATTAAGATAAGAGATTTCCAAAAGTATAATAATACCTATATGAATTATTATTATTATTAAATAAATAAGTAAATATTTAAAAGGTATATTCTTATTCCAAAAAATTAAAATTTAAAATTAAATATTTTACTTTAAAACTACAAATTTTAAAAACTCATAATTTTTGTCTTCTTACTTACAAAAAGTTATTTTCTAAAAAATTTAATAAAATATATCAGCTTTCAATTCATAAAACCTTTTCAAACATCATAAAGCTAATTCTCTCATCTAATCATAATTGCGGACAACATAAAATAGATATTAAAAAGGAAAATATTAAAATACCAATTTATACATGCAAAAATTCTGTCATATATTAGTGGAGCAGAAGGTGGTGAGCATTTTGGGAGAGAAGTATCTCACTCTTTTAGACGGAGATGGGCGGTGACGCAATATTTAGATTTTTTATTCGGATTTCAGATTTGCTAATTTTTAACAGAATAAAAGTTTCACATCACCATCATATGACCATACCAAGATAAAACCGGTTCACAACTAAAACAATAAAATAGCTCTCATGACAAATAAGACATACCTAAATCTCAACGACACCACCTAGACGAGATGACACGAAGAAATCACACAACAATATTGAAAAGCTAAATATTGTAAACACACATCCGCGCATAGGACGGGAATACTCCTAGTAATAATTAAAAGGAGCTAACAGTGGCTCCTAAAGTTGTTCACGTCACTTTCTCTCAAATTTTTCTTCTTTAGCCATGTCAGCAAAGCTAATAAAAATGTGAGAAACTTTAAGAAAAGCATCGGTTTTGCCCATTAATCAATTTTCTTGAAACAAATCGTCTCATTGTTTGTCTCCCATCTCGTCTCTTTATTCCTTCACTTTCCATCTTCCAAAAGCTGAACCTAATTCATTTTTCTCTTCTTCTCTTTGACATATGTAAGCCGCTCGATTTTCTAATATTCTGATTCAAAATGCAGGATGATGGGGCATTTGCCATCTTTCAAGCTCTAAAGGCCAATGAAGATGTCACAGTAACATCGAAAGGTCTTGTTGCTCTTCTCTTCCTATGAGTAAACCCCAAACATATAAACGGGGCATGAAATGGAAATCCGAGAATGCAACTTTGAAAGCTTCTATGGCAGCTCAGAGAATGCGATCAGGCGGTGTTTATGAGATCGAATCTGGCGGAATAACGTAGAGAATATCAAAACAGATCAAAGCATGGATTGATGTTGTGTTCCTTTCTATTTGTGGCATTTGAAGGCCTCCACGTTGGACCTTTAAAGAAACCTTCTCTAACTGCCATGTCAGCACATTGTACAGTGTGCCACGGCAATATGACGATTCAACTTTGTTCTTATCATTCATGGCAGAAAACAAAACGCATCAAAGGCAAATCAATGAAAAATTGAAAATATTTCTTCTGTTCAGTCATGGTGTTTTCAAGAAGTGTGTTGGTGTCAAAAACAGCCATCTCGAAATCAACGTCCAAGATCGCATCTCTAATCGGACTTGCTCAGAAACACGACCAACGTCTGGACTCGTCGTCGTCTAGACTTAGCATCGACTAGACTTACCGTTGTCTAGACTTAACGTCATCTAACCTTACCATCATCTAAACTCACCGTCGTCTAGACTTAATGTCGTCTAGACTTATCGACATCTAAACTTGTCGTCGTCTAGACTTCCATCGTCTAGATCGTCGGCCAATTGGGGTCTAGACGATCTTTCAGAGAAGTCTATCCGTCCGCGGGAAACTAAAGCATTTGAATGCTAAAGTTAGCGTCAATGGCTTTTGGACAACTCTCACAAGGCCACATGATACAACCTTCGAAGCGATACGAAACCACCGAAAGCATCGGAGAATCGCGTTGTTCTGGAGAACTATCTAAACGCCGATTGACGCCAAACCTACGAACAAGTCTTGGA
>OVAN01007346.1:220-19816 GCA_900406275.1 Anastatica hierochuntica | reverse complement strand
TGCTTAACTGTACGCTTGCAGTGATTTCTTGGGTGAAAACCTGAGCAATCATTTATCTCTTGGCTAGTGGTGCGGTTAATTGCCTCTTATACGGGTACTCCCTTGCAAAATGTCCCTGCTGACCACAAATGTAACAAACCCTGGGTACAACTGCTGGAGCCGCTGGCATTATTGTTAGTGTTGCCGGCGCTGCTACTTTTCTGGTAACTAGAGAAACCACTGGTCTAGATGGGCAAAACCTCTGAATGTGACCCATCTTACCGCACTGATAATACTGAGAACAACGTCCAATATGTTGACGGTGACAACGAAGGCACTTGGGCAGACCTGCATGCTCCTAATTCTTCCTTTGAGACTCTAGGGCCTTCCCTCCTTTATGTAGTTGTGACTTGATAAGCTTCTGCTCCTCTGCTAAACCAATCTCCTGCCCAATAACCAACTCCACCCCACTTTGGCAAACCCTCACACGCTAACAGTTGCAAATATCCTCTCTCAAACCCCTCGAAAACCTCCTCATAAGCTCATCCTCACCCAAATGTCTTCTTGTAAATCTACGGAGGCGACTGAACTCGAGCTCGTATTGCCGACAGTCATATCCCTCTAGCAAAGATCAAGGAAGTCATTCTCCTTCGGATCCATGGCCTCCCACGAAAAGAACTTCATAGAAATCTCCCTCCGGAAGTCATCATAAGGCAGCTCGTACCGCTCATTTACCATCTCTACCACTCCATCCCACTAGACCTAAGCATCTCTCTTCAGATACTGCACAGCTAATCCAAGACGAAACTCAGAAGGACATCTCATATTGTCTAAGTTGCGCTCGAGCTCCCTCCTCCAGTAATTAGCCACAATTGCCTTGATTGATCCCTTAAAAACATTTTGCCCCATGTCCTTGAGGTGTCTCATCAGGTCCAGGAAAGTAGGTCCATAGCGATGATGCATAGCCGATGGTGGTGGAAGGCCCTGCTCATACACATGTGGCGCATCATGCTACACCCACACAACCTGCTCTCCCATCTGTCCTCCAAACCTCTGACGGAACTTCCTAAGCTCCTCTAACTCAGCAACAAGATCCTCGGCCAGCCCTGCTCTTGAAGCTACAACCTGAGGAGCAACCCGTGGAACAATCTGCAGAACAACCGGCGGACCAACCAGCGGAGCAACTGGCGAAGAAACCGGTAGAAAACCTTGTGGAGCCTGATGTGAAATTTGACGAGCAAATTCTTGAGCAGCTTCTTGCACTGCCTCCCGAGTAACACACTGAACTGCCTCTTGAGCAGCTTCCCTAGCTGCCGCTTAAGCAGCCTCCCTAGATGCCTCTTGAGCAAGCTGTCAGACAGCATCAACATCCAACTGTTGGGCAATAGGCTGAACAACATGACCCTCGACTATGTGAACTCCCTCAGGCTCGCCTTCAACTGTAATAGCTTCCCCTGCGGCCCAGCTACTCTGAGATGGGTGATGACACCTCGTCGTCTTGGCGCCATCTGCAAGAAAAGAACGAGTAAATTAAACTCTACTAAAGATCAAAAAAATACTGCCGAAAATAGAACAAATGGAACAGTATATTGTCTTTATTTTCTTTTCATATTCCTCAAGTCCCAAAGTTTGAAAACCGTTGAAAACACGATTTTATCGCTACTCTATCTCCTAACCGCCTCTCGAGTCTGAACCGGGATGACAAACCTGCTCTAATACCAAAATATAACACCCGTCTTACCAACTCTCAAGAACGACATACTACTAACCCTAACTTGCCAAACAAGCAACTCCGAACGTAAAGGATCAATTCATAATTCTCATAAATAACGTCTAACATCAAAAATCTCCAAACAAAACCAAACACTGCAATAAACCAAGTCTATTCGTTAGTCTCACCTGAAGAAAGGGGAAAAAGAGGGGTGAGTACAACTGTACAGGGGAATCACTCAGTGAGGGGGTAAATGGCTAAAATACGCAAGTCCGCAGACCCGTCTTAGAAATTCGACCATGTTAGACTAGTCCTAGACCATGCAGCAAGCATGACACCTAATACGTCCAAACATAGCAGTCAATGGCCCTATTCCACACCCTCCAAAGAGGCTTAGTTTTATGGCTTTAGTGACCATAGGCACCGTCCAATGGACGCTTTATCGATCTGTCAAATTTGCGGACGGCGATCGACTTACTGCGCACCCTACGCGCAAACATGACCCCGGAATATAGCAGTCTGTCTCTGTATCCCCCGCCAGGTCCTAGGCTCGAGCTCAACGTGCGGGAACTCCACCTCTCCCCCGTTGTGCCTACCTCAACACATATACTACTATATATATATCAAACATCATGCGAGTCAAGCAAAAGTAGCTCCATTAATTCTCACGGTTACGATTATATAAGAAAGGAAACAACTCAAAAGCAACAAGACACCAAGCAGAGTCATTTCATAGAGACCAATAATATTTCGTCGCTAACCTAATGGGATACGAGAGCTAAGCCAAAAGAAAGTTGGGGATTTACGCGGTAGCTCCTCACCTTAGCAAATCGGAAAAAATGCTGCTTCTGAATATTGAATGCTCAATTAGACTCTGAATCTGAAACCATGACGAAATACTAGTCAGAAAAACTACTGAAAAGGAAAACTTAGGCTTTAAACCGGAAAATATTCTTAAATCGAACCAGCAGATCAAACGGACTAGACTGGTCAAAGTCAACCAGTCAAACTGGTCAACTCTGGTCAAACCATTCAACTGGTCAGACCTGGTTAGTTCTGGTTCGACTTAGTCAACAGACCAAACCAGAATTCAGATGCTAGTCCAAAATTCTCCTCCAAGCCCAAAATCAGAATTTAGGTCCAATCAAGCAAGGCCTTGTCCAACATATCAAGATCCTGATCCAACAACCTAGATTTAAAGACCAAACTCGGACCCACATCAAGATTCGAGAATCGACCCGGTCACCGATCCAGTCAACAATCCGGTCAATGATGCATTCAACGTCGGTTATCTGAGTCAACTCTGTCACGGCGGCAGATTGGAGACTCACTTAAAAATTCGCCGACGGCGACGACTGGGACGGCGGAGGCGGCGGCTCCAGCAAACGGCGGAGGCGGCGGCTCCGGCAGACGGCGCTGGCGGCGGCGAGTGGATTTCTTACGCGAATATTCTTTTGGCGCGCGAGGGTGCGTTCGACGACGGATTTGAGATCCCTCATTGGTGTTGGTTTTGTCTCGACGAGAGCTTTCCAATGGTATATTGTGTGTCACCTAGTTCCACACCGTTTGTGAAATTGAGCCGTCTAAATGTTTCAAGGACAAAAATAACAATCTGAACATGGTTTTCTCGACGTATCTTTGTCGGATTCTGGTGACTGAGCTATGGGTGGACCATTTTCAAACTTTGTTGGTGTCAATTTCGTTGGTTCTCTCAGGAATCTCGGGATTTCTGCAGAGTTTTGACGTCTTAAGTTGGTTGATGTAGAAAAACAACACAAGGACTCTTTTAAATAGAAAACCTTACCTAGGTTTCAGGAGCTTAATGGAACTTGTTGAGTCTTTGATTTAATTCTAGAATTAGCATATGGTCTTTACAATTACATTTCACAGGTGCTGCATTAAGAATATACATTGTCTTTATGGATTATGAATAATCTTATCCAGCAGCTTTGACTAAGATTTTGGCATTACACGAAATGCCAATGAAGATCCTGAAGAACAATGTTTCTGTTGTAGAAATTAATTAACCCTTGAAGACTAAACAAACTGACTGGTGTAAGGTTTTGGCTAATATATTGTGCACGTAAGATTGTTTTTATTATTCAATATGAAGCTACTTGATGAAACAAGCCAAAGCTAAGATGGATTGTGATATGAAATGACATAATTTTGTCATCTGGAGGCATATACACTTGCGCTACAATATGTTCGGCTTGAATTAAACACTCTCCAAAGTTGTTGGTCCATAGGAATTTCTGATTACACATTAACGAGACAAAACTTTATCCTGAAAAGTTGTAGCAGATGGCTGATACAATCAAACAATTTCTGCTGTGTTTTGGAAACATGAAGTCACTGAGAAACTGAACTTCCTCTGTTTGATGTGCTCGAATCCCCAATCGAAACAGTGGCCAAAGACTTTGAAGCCCATGCTCTAGCGTTCATGGCTCCTCCTTGTAGATTGCTCCTCTTGCAAGGCTCTTTAAGATGCATGCATAACTGCACAGCTCGGCTCAGAAATCCGATGGTATGTTCTGACAAGCTTTCCAGTCTCATGTTAAGAGCAAGCCATCCCCAAATATATTTCGTAAATATGACAAGTGTCGGGAAGATCAAGTGGAGTAATCTCAGCAAAACAAAGACAATGGCAAGAGCCAGATAGGTCTCCTGGCGAAGCAAATTCTCAGGTGATCTTGCCCATGTGAAGGGGCAGTTTTCTGGCTCAGTGTCGTTTTGGTTCACGGGATGAGGAAATGATATGCTTTTCTCTAGACAAGTCTCATCCAGTGTTTCAATGCCTACAAATTTCCTCGTAAGTTCCAGTGAACTACCAGCAAAAACGCAGTAGCAACAATTTGCATGCAACTTCTCTTCCTATTACCCATGAGAAGGTAAACACAGACATGAAAGACTTAACAACAAGATGCCTTACCGGTAACATCGGTGTAGAAAGCAACAAGAGAATCAAGGGTTCTGGTGCCTTGGTATTGTGCCCGCATTGTTGAATTCAAAAGTAAGAGAGTGGGAAACCCATGAACTCCATACTTAGACAGGGTACTGCACCAATCAAGTACTCAAAAGATCATCACACCATAAATAGTAATAGACAAACCAGCTACAAGTACAAATTTATGAAATCACCTTGGTTTAACTGAAGATTCCTTAATTGAAAAGTGAGGAATTGAGGAGTAGAGAGCAGAAATGACATGGAAGCTTGGTCTAAATGATCTTGAGAATGGACACCATGATGCATAGAAGAGCAAAGCCACATAGTCACAGTTGTTATTATGAATCATATCCAAACCCATTTGCAACCAACGCTCATCACCCTTCACAAACGAGAGCAAAACGTGTTCAAGTTTCAGAAATCTATCAGGGTTTAATAACATTCAAAAGGAACAAAGACAGATTATAACAAAACTAAAAGGCGAGATTTCAATCAAGAAATTGAAAAAGGCGGCGAAGAATCTGAAATCTCTTTTCATTGAATTGCGTAAATTAGAATGCCTAAAGATTCGACAAAAAAAAAAAGTTATTCTTCTGATACCTCGGTGACGGAAACAAAATGAAGAAGCTCGGCTAATTCATCACCAACAGCCCAAGACACGGGACAGCTCTGATCTCGAAACCCTAAGATGTAATCTTTAGCAGACCTCGTAGCACAACTCGGAACCCTAACGGTGAAGGCGTCCACGGGTAACGATGAAGATACGACGGCAGTGAACGTTAAATCCAAAAACACCATCACCAACGGCAATACGAAGATCCTCTTCCCCATTAATGATACCCTGAAGCTCTCCCCACGAGAATAACGGAACCCAGACAAGAAATGCTGCAGATTTGAGCGGGCTTATTGTCGCCGGCAAATCAGTTATAGGTGAAACTGAAGGTTTTTGCTATTTGAATCAATGGTGGTTATTATGATGGCCAGAGATAAATATCGGAGAAGAAGCTGTTGTCGTTGCTACACACTAGGGGGCTCTGATCCCGTAATTACGAACAAAGCGAACTTTTATTTTTTATTTTTAACTTCAATTAGTGTTGCATTAAGCTTGTTTTAAAAGAAAATCTTCGGACGCTCTAAATCTACATCTGAATTTTCCCCCGCCGGCATTTGTCTGACCAGTTTTTTTTTTTGGTTGAATATAGACTCCGACGTATGGTCAGTTTAGTTCCGGCAATGTCCAGCTGATATCTCCGGTTAATCTGGTTGTTCTTGTTGTGTTTTTCAGTTAAATAATTGTTGATGTCTGTCGCTAGTAGGATGTCTTTCAACTTAGTTTTAGATCTCATCCTCTTCCCTTTTTGTTTGATATATATTTGGTTGGTTTTTATCTCTAACATAATCAGCTGCTTTTGTTCTTTGTCTTTTAAGGCAATCTTTCTATGACATAAAAATCAAGTATTAATTGACCGGTTTTGGAATAACATTTCCATGGGAGACCGGTGCTCCGACACAAACGAGAAGAGGAAGAACCAAAGCAAAGGTATAAAGTTAGACCATATAGGCCACGTGTGTGACGAAGATGATGTGTTTTTCTATATGAGTTTTTCTGGTGGATGTGGGATACGTAGAAAGAACGTTCAATCATCTTGGTTTGTCTGGTTTTGGTTTAAGATATGTGGTCTTTATTTTCACCATTTTTCATATGATCTTATCTTAATTAGGTGTTAAAGTAGGCCTAATAAATGTATAAGAAATCTTATTGTACTTCTGATTTTGGCCTAATGGAAATTACATCTGTATGAAATCTTTAGTAAGGAATTATACAATACTCAGAGGATTCAAACATAGTGGATGAAGACACTGGTTCTTTTTCCATTTGATGAACCGCTTGGTTAGTCTTCGTGATACCAATACAAATTTCACGTGGGAGAATTTTTCTCGCCATAGATTGATTTCTCTTATCCAATTTTGAAGTCCGAAATTGATGTCATTTCCTTTGAAAAGTACTTCCACTTATTTGTTATCTCCTCCGAAAATAACATGTTGTATCATTTTATCCATAATTGCTACATCGATATTGATAGAGCTGATAATTCATATTCCGAAGGGCTAGTACACATAAAGCTTTCCGGCAACCTACTTCAAGATAATATCCTTGTCAAACCACCCATCCAACTTTAGATATCACATTGAGCATATAGCTTCTGTTTACATTAACAAAAACCTGTTGATGGTCATTTCCAGTTAGAGCCCTTCAATTGCGAATTAACTACGGCCTTAGTAGTCACGTTATCATACGCCTCTAACCGCTCCTTTGCATTTGTAATAGCCATATGAATATCTTTTCTCCAGTTTGTTTGTTTCCTTTCATATATAGACCAGAGTATTACGACTCTTTCATAACCGCCACATAACCCACAATGGGATTTTGTAGTTATCCTTGTTATTTGGATATCCTTGAAGCAATCAACTTTAATTTTACCTTGCTCTCAAACTACACCGTTGGATAATGAAGAGATAGTGATGGTAGGTGTATTCCACACCACACAGCTTGTGCGTATGGAAAATTGAAAAACAAACGATCCTTTGTTTCTTGTTCAGAGCAGCATCTCTTACATTTTGTCTCATTTGTAATATGTCATTGTTGAAGTTGACACGCTTTTGGTTTACTCTCGTCAATATTCACCATTAGAAATTCTTGAGCTTTGGTGCAGTGTTAAAATTCCAGATAACTTCTTTTAGCTCCATATGACCAACTAGAGGGTTCACGTCGTTTTGATTAAGATGAGTAGCTAACCAATATCCTGATCTGACCGTATATGATCCATTCTTAGTATAGTGTCAATCGATTATATCATGTGTAGCAAATGAACTTATCTCATGTTTTGAATTATGCGTTAAACCTCCTGTGGAATGTTGGCCACTGTGACATTTTTGAGATTGGTGTTTGAAAACAGGAGCTCATTGATATTGTTGATGTTCTGAAGAAGACCAACACTTTGTTTTGCATGACGAGGAGGGTGGGTCGGTAACCAAGGATCTACTACTATGAGACAAAGTTTTAAATTTAAAATTCCTCTTTTTCTTAGTAATCTCACAAGTCGCGAATGTACAACTATGCGATTGTAGTACTTGAAGGTCGATCCACAAGGAACGAGTTTAGCTAGAAATGTCGCTTTGAGAATGTACAATTCATCTTAATCTAAGTAAATCAAAGGGGGTCTTGGTTTCTAAGAATATAGTAAGCAAATTCAAATAAAGACAATAACTAAGACAAGACAATTAAAACAAAGCAAGAAAGTAAATTAAACAAAATAAGCAAGCATAAAACTTAAAGGTAAAAACAAGAATCAATGGCAAATGTAATTAAAAAGTCTAGATTGATGGTTATAATAGTGTTAGATCAAGCTATTAAGAGCAATTCCATGGCCAAAGAAACTTGTAACTTACTCCATTTTAATGATAATAAACCATTTCCTATATGATGTAATCACTCAACTTTCGCTTGTTGTAATTGAAAAATCAATAGAAATCATTAAGATCAATTCTAACTCCCTATCAATCTACTATCATTAGCTAAGCTAAGTTTCACATAAATCAAATCCTCCTAGACATTAATTTCATCGAACACCTTTCGAACGTGAAGTGCGTACATATCAATATTCATTCAAATCATGCATTAAGGCCTTCTGATCCATTAGAAACTAAAGACAAACCATCATTAACACCTTTATTACAACCCTATCTACCTAAATCTCAAACACCCAAGATCCATCTAAAGAGACTACTCACTAATCATAAAGAGAAGAAATGAGAAAAAAGCATAAACATAACGATAGATTTGTTTGGGCTTCAAGATTCAAGATTCAAACAATAAAGTGAGACTGTATATATTAAAAACATCCCAAGATCAAGAGAAAAATACAAAAACGTAAAAGAAAATGACCCAAGATTGTATNGGGGGGGGGGGGGGGGGGAGGGGGGAGGGAGGGTGTATTTATAGGAAAAGAGATGCGTTATTCTTTAAAGAGCCTCAACATCTAACCTATGTTGCTCACCCATGAACCCCAGGATGATGGTGAACTAACTTGGCAGTTTGGAGTGAAATTTAGTGCCCAAAGACCCCTTTCTTCACTCCATCTTATTGCACTTTCAATTGCCGTCATAATGACGTATTATTTGCCTATATGTAATCTTTGGAAAGCCGACCATACTTTGATTCCAAGGGATTCTTCTCTTCTTTGCTTCTATTTGTAAATCTTTGAATCAACACCAAAGCTTTATAGCTTCACACACATCTTTGCCTCTATTTTGATACTTCTTCAGTCCTTTTTGTTTCCTTCGATTCTTGTTCATTTATCATTGAGGCATTCTTGTTCTTCACTTAATTTCCACCAAGAATAAAGCTCAAATCTCCTTTTTCCTTTTTCAAGATTCCACCCCCGAAAAAACATAACTAAAATGCATGCAAATGCGACAAATTCTAACTCTAGATTTGAATCCTAAACTTCATAGAAATTAATACTAAAATGCATTATTACAAGCTAAAGACAATGAAAACACACAGTAAATGACACTAAATATGCATGAAAATATGAACAAAACTCTCCATACTTGTTCATTGCTTATCCTCAAGCAAACAACAAGGATATTCTAGGAAGAGATGTTTGAAAGTGGGAACTCAAAACCACAATAGAAACAAAAGCCTTATGCCCTATGTCATAAAAAAATATACTTTTTCAAAGATCATCTAAGAAATCTATGTACTTCGCCATGACCATCCCAAACCAAGTCTTCAAGTCTAGGATAAGCATTCATAGACTATTATATCGTCAATTATACTTTACATTCGGTTAAACTTAGACATGAGTTCTTTACTCTTGGGCTTTGTATATTATCCAATCGGTTTGGTATTTTAAAAAGGTTTAAGTGTGGATAAGTGTTTGAAAGAGATGGTTCACTCAATTTTTGGTGGTTTCTCTCAAATAGTATTGCAAGACACTACGCAAAAGTAAGGTGGTAGCTGAAAAATTTATGCTTACAAACTTAACACTTCCTTTAATTGTTCCCACCCAATGCTTCCTAAAAATCTACACACAACCTTAAAATTTTCCCTTCCTAATGCTAGAAATCACAAAATTTATGTTTATTGTATACACTTTTCCCACCCAATTCTTTTCTTTTTGATGACACTTAGAGATTCTTAAACAGTTCTTTCTTTCTTAGCTACTAACACTTTTTGATGTTTAGAGCCACAAATTCTAACCATTTTTTATTCATTTTTTCTTTTTATAACAAGTTTGTGGCCTTCTAAAATTGTTTTCTTTAATTGCTAAGGTTAGAGCATAAATTCTTTTCTAATCTCTACTGTCTTTTTCTTTTCACTTCCTTTCTACTCTTTTACGTTTTCCCCCTTTTCTTTTCTTTCTTTTATTTGCACCCCTACTAGCATCACATATATAATAAGGAACATCTACTTGTAAAGGTTTAACACTATTTCATTCCGCATAATCAACCCGACACCAATAAGAAGTTTCCCTTCTTAATTTCTAGTCAACCGTAAAATGAGGCTCCAAGGAAGTATTCTCTTTGCCGTTCAACTTCAGTTCACATAGAATTCTACTCGTGTGTGTACTTTCCAAAAGAGGCCTCACATTCGAATTTATAAGGGGGTTTGATTATTTCCCCTTCAGTTTCTTTCTTTCATGATGTAGCATTGTCTCTTGTAGTGCCCCTCTTTGCCACATAGCCATGTCCTTTCTTTTCTTTAGACTTTGATCTACTCTGATGTTTATTTCTTTCAACACTTTTATCTCTCTTTTCAGCTCTTCCTTTGTTCTGTACATACAATGCTTCAGAGCTATTCTTCAATAACTTTCTTGTAGCTCCTAACTCTAATATCTTAGACATGATTGTTCCTATAATTTCTTCACGAGCCAGAGTTATCTTGCAGTACTTCAGAGTTTCCTTTAGCTGATCAAATTGCTTCGACAGTGACATAAGTAACATAATGGGCTGATCTTCATCTGGTACAAAAACTTTAGCATTCTCTAGATCTTATATCAGCTTGAAGAAATCATTCACGTTCTCATATATTGTCATAATCTCCTGCATCTTGTATCCATACAGACTTTGCTTCGAATAGATACGATTTGGCAAAGAATTTGCCATAAACAGCTCATCTAACACAAACATGTGAGCTCTTCATGTTTGCTTGGTTCCAAAGCTTGAATCCTTCTCTTTGGCAAATACAACAGTTAAGTTCCCACATACTCTCCATTGTTAATGAAATAGTGCAATATCCCCTCCTTTAAAAATGTTTAAACTTTCTTTTGATAATCCAAAAATATTAAAAAAGTGAATTACCCATAATGATTTGAGTTATATATGTACTAATTCGAATTCTCTTTTCGTTAATATATCTCAATCCCTTCTCCTCCTTAGTTTTCTTTGATTTTCTCTTTTTTCTTTTTCTCCTTATATTTATTTTTCTTAAGCATCTAAAAATACTAAAAAACCAATTTACCCTTATTGATTTGAGTTATGTACTAACTCATATTCTCTTTTTGTCAATATCTTTCTATTCGCTTCTTCTCCTTTTTCATCTCATTCTTCTTCTTTTTCTTCATCAAATGCCTCCTTTTCTCCTCCATCGATTTCCTCTTCTTCTTTTTTATAATTTCTTCTTCTTCATCTTCTTCATATTTGTCAATTTGTTCTTCATTTGAAAAACTCTAAAGGAAATAAAGGCAATCATATAATTTGTACAATTGTCTTGTACAACAGTCTTGTACAATTATCTTATAGAACTGAGTATAATTACCTCTGTAAGATTAAAAACCCCAAAAAAAAAATACAACGATTATATGAATTGAACAATTCAGTATAACTGTCTTTCTTCAACTGGAAAATCCTAAATGTAAAAGCAAGGCAATTATATGAGTTGTACAACTGTCTTCTACAACTTAGTATGATTGCCCAGTAATGGTACAAATTGGGAGTTATACTAAATTATACAAGACAATTTTGCAAGTAATTATAACTACCTAGGAAAATTTTATACAATTAGCTATTAAATCGTATTTATTTGTATTCAGATGGACACATTTTTACTTTGGTCGTGAAAATCTAAAATTTGATAGTTAGATATTAAAATTATGAGAGTATATAGATTAATAAAGACTAGAATAAATTGTATCAACTTTAATTTTCGCACATAATAAATAAGTGAAAATCTCAATTACTCCGCTTTCTAAAAGAATCAGTCTACTAGATTCCTACTTAATCTACATACTTATCAACTCTGAATGAAAATATAGAAACCCGATTTTGGCGTGCGATTGTTTTTTCAAATTTCAAAATATAAATTTAATTGTTTGAGGTACAATAGAATGCAAGTAAGCATAAATATATCAGATCTTACTTAGTTTTATTACATGAATTGACAATTGAATCTAACTAGACGTAGTTTATACTGAGTTATAATACAAATAAATTACTTAGTTTTATAAAATCAATTGTACAACTTCATAAAACTATCCTCTGAGAATTTTTAGCTATCTTAATTGTACAAGACACTTGTAAAACTCAACATAATTGTTTTTTGAGTTCTCTCATTTACTTGTTTTGCTTATCAAAGAACACAAAGAAAAAATATGGGGAGGAAGAAGAGAAAGATAAGAGGAAGAGGGAGAGAACGAATGGACACTGTAACAGGGAATAAGAACGAAACCGCGACGGAGAAGAGAAAGAGATCAAAGAGGAAGACGAAGATGAAGCGAATATGAGGAAGAAATGAATATATCTGCACATTAATATGCTCCTTATGAAAATACAAAAACACGATTTCATCGTTCAATTTTTTTTTCCAGATTTCAAAAATAATTGTGTGGTATAATTGATTCCAAACAAGCATAATTATGCAAATCTTATTTAGTTTTATAATCTAAATTGTACATCTAGGTTCAACAAAACGTAGTTAAATCGTGTTATACTAAGATAACTTAAGTAGTTTACAAATGAATTGTACAACTAAGTAAAAATTTTTTTAAAAGATTTTCTTAGTACTACTGAGTTGTACAAGATATTTATACAACTCAATATAATTGTTTTTTGAGTTTTTTTTTCTTTGCCTATCTAAGAGCACGAAGAAGAAGAATGTAACATCCCTATCCCGAGGGAATCAGAATGCTCAAAATGGTACCGCCAAAATCGGAGCAAAAATTCACCACGGTTTGTGTCCACCACCACCACCATCGCACGTCGCCATCGCCACCACCAATCTCTCTCTCTCTCTTCAGCGCTCTCTTCCTCTCTCTTCTCCTTACGGCACAACATCTCTCTCTCCCATGCGCCGTCGTCTTCTTCTCCTTCTTTTCTTCTTTCTTCTTCTCTCGACAAAACACACACACACACACACACTTAGCTTTAGGTTTAATTAATATTTTTTTTCTTTTTGGGCTCTAGTGGGCCGGGTATTACAATTTTCCCCTTCTTACAGAGAATTCGTCCCGAATTCTGAGAGTGATCATAGCACGAGTCTGGAACCCTCGAGACGGAAATATTTGTACACGAGTCCGATCGAGTGTATCAACACATAGGTTTGGTTTTCCTTTGATCATTCTCGTCTCTGAGTCTCAACTCTCTCCCGCTTAGTTTCCGACCCTACCCGGAAGTGTCTTCTTTTCGGAGACGATGATTGTACATAACCTTATGTACCAGGGTTGTCCTCTCTCTGCCGTCCCTGCCCCGGGGAGAATCTGTCCATTGATCCCCCTTAACATCCATTTGCATTTTCTTTTCATGCTCATGTATGGTCTCCTAGTTAACGCCAGTTACTGCCAAGTCTCGGCCATCTCCCCACCACATACTCTACTTAGGTTCCTTCTAGGCAGCTCTTGTTGTACCTCAATCCTTACACAAAAGATCGTTCCTTGCAAGACTTGTCCTTCATGCTCAACTCCTTGTCCATAGTTGAGCTTATGTCCTTATACCTCTTGTCTTAAGGAATTCCTTTAGCCCTAAGTTGAACTTGGTTGAGCGAGGTACGAACCTTGCTTACTGACCCACCATGCTTCCGCTACGCTCTCTGATTTCAGGCATTCTTCTGACGACTCTAGCACATCAACTGCAACATTTCGAAGAACCTGACAACTCTAGATTAGGAAAATTTAGAAATGGCTCCACAACAAAAAACTACAGCAGCAGGTCAACAGGAGTAGCTATCTAGTTGCCCACGACAACTACCACATGTCCTCGCGCACTGAGTTCGTGGCTAAAGAGCAGCTACATCCCTCCCAAGATGGGCTAGAAGAAAGAAACTGACACGGAATGAGAATTAACTTCCTCGGGAGACAAAGAAAGAAACTGACACCGTAATGAGGACTCCCCTCCTCGGAAAACACTAAGACTCGGAAACCTAAGGACCTAGACTCGCAAGCAAAAGCAAATAAATAAAACCTGACACATAATCCTACTACTGGAACTTCATTCTACCCCTAAACAATATCTAGATCTTGTCTTCGATGCTCCCTTGCAAGTTTTGGATACGGCGGCTAAATAGCGATGATCAGTGGCACTGGAGATGTCTTCTTGTTGATGCGATAGCCGTGTCTCGGAACACTTTCCGTCGATGCTCTGACACCTTGGGACTCGAAAGGAAACTCCTGCGCTATAAGCTAGACTAAGGCCCAGTTGGTGATTTTGAAATTCTTTTAGTTTTTGGAGGTACCTTAGAAAACAAATAAGTTTTAGAAACACTTTGTCTTTCGAAAAACTATGACCCTCCGAGTCAGAACCGGAGCGGCCTTTAACCTAGGCTCTAATACCACTTGTGACATCCCTATCTCGAGGGAACCGGAATGCTCCAAATGGTACCACTAAAACCGGAGCAAACTTCACCAACCGGTCAATAATTTTTCGCTTATAAGTGCAACCTGCAGAAACACCAAGAGAAAAAGAAGGAAAAGAGAGAGGGGTGAGTGACTTTTCAAACAAGCCACTCAGTGAAGACGGACCCCACTCCGCCTCACCCGCTACCCGGTTAACCCCGCTTGACTAGGCCTAACCCCACCCCATAATAAGCAAAGAGAGACACACCTAACGTGTCGCTGAAGCAACTACCAGACGAAAAGCTTTTTAGATCAGATTCAGACTCCTTAGACACTTCTTTTAAAAACTCATTTCCTAGAAAACTAGCACACAAGGACCCTTTTGACTTCGGTCTCTCACTTTCCCGAGTAGCGCGCCTCCCACGCCCAGGTTTCACTTCAAGTGAGTCCGCAACTTCAAGCTCAACTAACATCAGTCATGTTGCTTACATAGCTCAACTGATGCCGAACCGTTCGATGATGTCAGCGTCCTCACGGCTCCGCCACCGCTCTGCTGACGTCGATACGGCCGAGTGTGCCTCCACATTTTGGTGTACGCACTCGAGTGAAGTATGCCTCAATATTTCTGCGTATGTACCCCTTGGTAATCCTCCTTACGATCGGAGTCTTACCCATTTGCACCACAGGGAAGTGGCCAACCGACCCGCAACACAGCCTCCAGTAGACTTCGCGTCTACTGTAGGGACTAACCATCTAGACACATAAATCACCGATTCTACTAGACCTAACTTTCTTCTTGTGCAATTCTCAAACATTGTCAGTTATCCCTATCCATTTTAGGACTTAGGTTAACACAGACTCTTTATCCTAGGCTCGACTTAGCGACCCATTTCACAGAATGCACTTAGGCATATATGTCATTATGACTTATGATACATAATGCATTTAATTATTTGTGTTGAGACTTATAGCTCGACACTGGCTGGAATTAAACCTAGGCTAGAGAAGTTAACCGAATAACGAATGAGAACGAAGACGGGAACTCCTCACCTTGACCTAATGGTCTGATAGCTGCCATGGTCAACAACCTCCACTCCCAACACCAAGACTTCGCTGGAATCCTCAGTAACGTCCTGCTTCCCCCGACCTCGATCCTTCGCCTGCCTCCTTCTCACCTGAACCAAAATCTCCCCTTGATTACCCCAAGCAGATCCTCCTTCGGAAGAAGATGAACCCTGAGAAAGGAATCTGGTTAGTCCTCTAAACCGGAAATCCTGCCTAAAAGGAAATTTACTATTTATAGAAACTTGCTATAAATAGTAGCTACCCTAAAAGGAAACTCAATAAAAAGGAAACTTACTAAAAAGGGAAACCTGTTCTAAATGGAAACTTTCCAAAAAGGAAACCTTTCATAAGTGGAAACTTTCTAAAATGGAAACCTGCCATTTCAGGGAAGTTCCAAGAACTGAAAGCCAGAAGCTCACCGAGGAGGAAGGCTCTTGAACTGCGTCTTCCGGGTTCCGGTCTCCTTTATCAGCACCGGTTCCCGAAGACTCCGCCGTGTGAACACTCTCTCGCCATGTGTCTGGATTCACCGCACTTGAATCAAGTGCCTTTGCCCTCTTAGGGGCTCTAAGCAGATCTTCTCTACCTTCTTCCCGCTCGACCCTGAACCGCTTCATGAGGTCTACTACACCGGCTTCCCAACATTGATGCATGGTAGATCCGCAGAATATTGCAGCTCCATCTTCTGGTTTAGCCTCTCCGGTTTGGTTCTCTGATCCGCTTATCTCCCTGGTCCGGTTTGCTCCTCTGGTTCTCTCCGGTTTGATTTCAGGTGTGGGCCCCACGGTCTCCTTCTCCCCCAAGTCATCTGAAACCCTAATTTCCCCACCTTGCTTGCACCGCAAGTAACCATCTTCTCCGAGGGTTTCCGCCGCCGCACCAACTCCGAGAGCTCTCTCTCCGAACAACCGCATCGCCGCCGCTAGCAACTCCTCCACTGCGGTTCCGACTCCTTCCAAGATCACATCTCCGCCATCAATACGTCTCGTCCTCTCTCCGCCACGGTTCCGTTTTTCTCCTCGGTTCTTCTCGTCCTCGCCACATCATCATCAACAACAACAACAACAACAACAACGACACACCATGATCTCTCGGCTCACCACCATCGATCTCCATCACTTCACGGTTTGTCTCCACCACCACCACCATCGCACGTCGCCATCGCCACCACCAATCTCTCTCTCTCTCTCTTCGGCGCTCTCTTCCTCTCTCTCTTCTCCTCACGGCGCAACATCTCTCTCTCTCTCTCCCATGCGCCGTCGTCTTCTTCTCCTTCTTTTCTTCTTTCTTCTTCTCTCGACAAAACACACACACTTAGCTTTAGGTTTAATTAATATTTTTTTTGGGCTCTAGTGGGCCGGGTATTACAAAGAATTTGAGGAAGAAGAAGAGTAAGAGAAGATGAAAGAAGGACAAATGTGATGGAGGGTGAAGAGCAAATCCGATAAGAGTAGTGACTAGCAAGGTGATTATTTTGGGTTGTGGGGACTATTACTTTATTTTAAAGTCTTTATTCTTATTATTTTTCCTGTCACAATTTAACTATTTTAAAAATACTCAGAGTTTCTAAATTTTCTCAAAGTTCAATTTATGGTTTTTTCTTTCTACAATTTATTTTATCTAAAGTTGTTAAGAAACTAGAGAAACATCCACTCTTTATTAATGAATAAAGGAGCCCTTATATAGGGAGTTACAATAAATCCAAAGTCAAATAGGAAATCAATAAGATAAACATAAGGATAAGTACAAGGAAACTTGTTCACCAAGTTAAGTCTATAATGGGCCTAATATCTATATGGACCTACGCATAAGCCCAATGGGCTTTTGGTTATGGCAACCACTAAATGGTTCATAACACTCCCCCTTGGATGTCATAACCATAATGAGTTTGTAATACACTTTTGAGGTTGCCTCGTTAAAACCTTTCCAGGAAAACCCAAAGGGATAAAACCATGGTAAAGGAAAAAGAGTACAACACGTATTACTCCCCTTGTTTTGTACCTCACTGGACGTCCTTAAGTCTTCTCATTCCAATTTGATGTGTAAGCTTCTTGAATGTTGACGTTGGCAATGACTTGGTGAATAGATCTGCTGAATTGTTACTTGAGCGAACTTGGACTTCGCCATTTTTCTGCAACTCATGCGTATAAAAGAACTTTGACATAATGTGTTTCGTCCTATCTCCTTTGATGTATCCGTCTTTCAGCTAGGCTATGCACGCGGAATTATCTTCGTACATAATGGATGGCGCCAATTTCTCTTCAGCAATTCTGCAATCTGCGCGGATATGATGTGTCATGGACCGCAGCCAGACACACTCACGGCTGGCCTCATGTATGGTCAAAATCTCGGCGTGATTAGATGATGTAGCCGCTATTGTCTGCTTCATAGATCGCCAAGATATAGCAGTACCACCATGCGTAAAGACATAACCTGTCTGAGAACGAGCATTGTGTGGATATGAAAGATAACCTGCATCAGCAAAACCAATTAACCCTTCTTTGGGCTGGTTAGTATAAAATAAAAACAAATCTTTCGTTCCTTGTAGGTAACAAAGAATATGTTTAATTCCGTTCCAGTGCCTTTGGGTTGGACATGAGCTAAATCTAGATAGTAAATTCACGGCAAAACAAATGTCTGGCCTAGTGTGGCTTGCCAGATATATTAAAGCTCCTATGGCACTTAGATATGGCACTTCAGGACCAAGGACCTTTTCATTTTCCTTCTTTGGACCAAATGGATCTGTGTCCAAACCAAGAGATCTCACGACCATTTGGGCTAGTTAATGGGTGAGATTGGTCCATATTAAATCGTTTGAGCACTTTTTCTGTATATGCCATTTGATGCACAAGGATTCCTTGTTTCAGGTGCTCAATTTGTAATCCCAAACAAAATTCTGTTTTCCCTAAGTCTTTCATTTCGAATTCTTTCTTTAGATATTTGACAGTTTGAGAAATTTCTCCAGAGGTTCCTAGGATATTTAGATCATCAACATAAACAACAATTATCACAAATCCCTTTTCGAATTTCTTGATGAATATACATGGGCTTATTGGGTCATTCTTATAGCTCTCTTTTACTAAGTACTCGCTTAGTCTATTATACCACATTCGCCCAGATTGTTTAAGCCCATAAAGTGATTGATGCGTTTGGCAGCTCAATACCCTCTGGAACTTTCATATAAATTTCATTATGCAGTAGACCATACAAATATGCTGTTACTACACCCATTAATCGCAAATCTAAATTTTCTTTTATAGCCAGACTTATTAAATATCGAAATGTAGTAGCATCCACCACGGGGGAGTTTGTCTCCACATAATCTATTCTAGGTCTTTGTGAGAATCCTTGTGCAACTAGCCGTGCTTTATATCTAACGATTTCACCATTTTCATTTCTCTTCCTCACAAAGACCCATTTATGCCCAACTGGTTTGACACCAACAGGTGTTCTAATTATTGGGCCAAATACATCTCTTTTCTTGTCCCGGCCTTGCGGTGATAGTCCTTTATTGATGAGACAGTGTCGGGAAAGAACTGGGTTCCTCCCATGATTATGTTTACTNAGCCTGGGCGACGTCGCGCGGGAGCGCTTTGTCGGTTTCGAGTTGGCGGTCAGCATCGCTAATCAGGTCTTTAATGCTGGTCACGTCCGAGAGTTCCCCTGCGAGCAGTTTTGCCGCAAAGCCTCGCTCCGAGAACTTTGCAGTTCGCAGTGGAGTGACATTTTGTTTGATGAAATTCGCAGAAGGCCTTCTCATCGTAAGTTGCGTCCCGCGTCCAGGTATTCCCCGAAGTTATCCCTTGTTCAGACTGGGAGTTAACGGCATAGTTGTGCGCACCTCGGAGGTCTTTTCCCTCGTGGTGGACATACTTGTCGTTTCGGGGAGTCTTTTTCTTCGATTTCTGTTCCAGGACAAAGTCTCTCGAGGACGCCTTCGACGGCTTATGCTTCTGCGAGAGGACCTTCATCTCTTCTTCGATGATTATGAAGTTCGTTGCTTTGTGAAGCGCGTCTTGGATCGTTCGTGGTTTCTCGAGGGAAATCCACTTTCTTAAATTAGA